>QRDG01002136.1:0-197944 GCA_012064385.1 Puccinellia tenuiflora
AGCTTCCACTATGCCCACCACTTTTTGTTAGAATCAGCTTTTAGCGGCTTTGTTAGCTGGTAGCCTCCTTTTAGCAGATGCAAACATCATTTAGACAATGGTTGTATATCTTGGTCTTAAGGTTAAATACACTTCTTTATTTCATGAAGAATAATCCTGGTTTAACGGCAAACCACTTACACTTATATATGTTTGAGGTGTTCAAACCAAATAATAGCCTAATAAACAATAATTTTTATAATTAATATAATAATAATAAATATCAGTTTACTTTGTTTTGAATTGATATTTACTATTATGATCGCATTATTATTAATAATCCAGACAAACGTGACTATGCACATATAACTCTAAGAATCTAATTAAATCCTAGCCATCAGTTATAGATCGATGTGGAGTTTTAAATAGACCAACCCATATTCTGATTTTAGTATATAATAATAGACATAATTCACCATTTATTTGGATAATATTTTGTTTTAACTAATTCTAGCATAGTCCCTTTGGACCCTTCGAGAAACCCCCATAAAACTGGAACAATACATAGAACATAATCCCTACGCTCCAATAAATATGGTGCATAGTTTATTTCTTTTTCCCAAAATATATGGTGCACAGGGAGATTACACCCGTGTGTGCAATTGAGAATATGAATTTAGTAGTTCCCGCTTAAGCGGGAGCTATGCATATTCCACTCGGGCCGGTGTTGTTAACAATTTTGATCGTTTAATTTTCTATTTTCTTTTCATATTCTATTTTTGTTAGTATTATTGTCCACTTAATTTTATTTTCGATGTTCAATTTCTCATTATCCTTTTTTTTCTAACTTTTTTTTTGTTATTCTTTCATATTTTTATATTTATTTCTTGATTTTTTATCGAGTTATATATTTTTTTATCTCGAATTAAATATTTGAGTGTTTTTACGAGGTACTTATTTTAAGTGTCATTAACATTAACAATACTTTTCAAATGCAAGAACAATTACTGTGAACCTTTGGAGTGATTCACGGTAATAGAATAAAGGTATGGGTCCCCCACCTTACCATCTGTTCTGTCTTATCTCTGTGCCTCCTCTAGCCTCCTTCTTCGCTTCGGGGACGGAGGTCCTACGGTAGGTAAGAGCACGCACAAGCACTTGACCGAAGGGGACCAGCGCTTCTACTCCTCCACCGAGGAGCCATTGAATACATAATCTCTTCCCACGTGATGCGTGAACAATTTTCATAGTCATGACCATTCGTTTTGAAATACATGATTATTTAATAATAGTGTAAAATAATAGTTTTAATTATGACACAAAATATATTAATGTAGCTTTTTTGTTATTCGAAATAATCTTTTATTAGCAACATGAATATATTCTCAAACTGTATGAACAAATTTTGCAACTAGTCAGAATAGTTTTATTGGGTTATTACAGCAAGTTTTGTGTACGATTTTATCAAAGTGTTGAGAGGAGACCTACGAGTGTGGGGAGGAGTTCGAGAGGGCGGTGTAGCAATGCAGCACGGATTACTTGGATGGTGCCATCGTAACGACCGATGCCTTCGCCAAGGCCACATAACTAGTAAATTGTGATGATTACAATGTAAAAAAAAATTAAAGGTTAACCATTCACTTAGTAGAAAGAGGGAAACTAGTAGTAGGATATTCTATGTTGCTACAATATTATCCAAATACAATTTATACTTTATTGTCTCTATGCTACAGTTGCTTCCTCCCAAAGTGTATTTGTAATGCATTTGCACGAGAAGCAAGGAAACTACTACGTGGGGGCGAAAGCCAAATATGGGGCAATGAGGCGTCTTGACTTTAGAGGTGTGATTTTGGATGAAGAAACTATTTTCTGAAGGACGCAAATCTGGGGAGAAATCTCGAGCATCAACCCGGGTCCCGCCTCTAGAAGGAATTGATAGGAATTGTGGCCACTAGTTTGATTTATGTTGCGCCGTTAGTGTGAAGGAGCACTTTGATTGTCACACGCGGGTTGGTGCGTTGTGCTATTTAATGTCGGCAAAGTTGGTATAGGCCTGGTATTGGCCTCAGCCATGCCATGTTAGTATCATATAAGTTTCATGCACCAAAGGGCATGCAAGTACAACGTTAGTATGTATGTATGCCTCGTAATTTAATTTGTACGATTTATGTGCAGAAAAATATGTGTGTGTTGATGAACAACACTAGCTTAAAACGTGAATATTAATGTGAGTTCACTTGAAATCAAATTTATCTACACCAACGGATTGCTTATATTGTATTGTTGTATCATGTAATGTAAGGCAACGTCGTGGAATTATACCTACACATGGATATTATTATTCGTATTTTTATACTAAGAGAAGGAAGAAAGAAAGAATGTTATTATTATCTTGTCGATCAAGAGCTACAAATTGTTAAACACAAGACAAACAAGGCATTCCAGATCGGCGTCTAAATCAAGATATTACCAAACAAGTTGATTGATCACTATTGCACTCCAAATCTTTTTTTATCACTATTTATATAGCCCGAGTAAATTTGGCGAATTAACAATATAGTTACAAAGATAAAGTATGGTCAACAAAAAACTAATAGAGCAAATAATATAACTAGTAATAGAAGTACCATTCTCATGTTTCAATTTTTTTTGCTTTCATGAAGATTGAAGCGAAGAGTAACTATAAAAGCAGAATACTAGAAAATGCATGCATTCAATATTCTTTATGTACGTTTGGGAAAAATTATATTGAAATGGTGCTACGTGAACCAAAAATTGTAGCAACGACGAATGCATAAAAAGTATTGTAAACTAGTTTTGGTATCATAATAATGAAATTCGTTTACAAAATACTACAGTGAATATATATTTTCTAGAGTAACACGGAAAATAGAAATAATAAAATTTCAACACGAAAAAAACAATTTTTTTATGCCATCAGCAAAACGTCCACGTAGTGAGTAGTGACTTGCTGATAAAGCACATATACCAACCCAGACTATGCGCTGGCTTTTACAGTTTTATTTAAAAACTGCATGTCCAATATATAGTAGGAAAAATATACAAACGATTTGGTTACGGAAGATGAAATCCAACCATATCTTGAAGAAAAAGTAATCTCAGCTCATTCATGTTGTGTATATACGTCTGCGCCTAGCCCGTGAGGCACATACGCAAGCAATCCACGCTATCTGCAGTTATGGGGAATAGAACTAGGGAAGGAAGATGTTATTTTATTGTGTCTCGAATCCCACGTACCTGTTGTAATATAGATGGAGTCTTATCGGACTACGGCATTTGACTACAACTCTGTTTCGTGTCCATCAAGAAAGAGAGTTGTTTGCCCCCTATATAAAGTACCAGGTTGTCATAGATTAGATGAGACAGAAAAAAGAGGTAGAACCTCATTGATAGCACGAGAAGGGTTTATCCTCTCGTGTATTGTAATACTCCTCCCAATTATAGTGAGACGCCTTCGTGCATGTCGTGGTTTTTCCCGTAAGGGTTTTCCACGTAAAAATATGTGTTCTTGTTCTTTGTTGATCTACTTTCTGCTACGCTATTTTATAACAAGTGGTATCAGAGCCGAAGGCTTCAAGATCGATCCGCTGTCCCGGGAGACTTTCCGCTGCGCTCCCGGGGAAGCATCGCCCAGTTCATCTTCGTCGGATCAACAACCGCAGTCACAGTTTCCATCGGCATCCCGTGCGCCACCTTTTGACGATTCACCGAATCGTTGTGTTTTTCGCTGCATTGATTTCGGAGATAGTATCTGCGACAGTAGCAATCCATCGCGTTTCAAATTGCCGAGTAATTTATTCGGCGTTGTCAGCTCTGATTGATTTGAAGGAAGCAGCAGGTTGTATGGATCACCGATCCGTAGAGTACCAGATCGATCAGTATACGTGGATCAAGTCCCGAGGTGAGCATTGAAGACGTTTGTGCTGCACCACTGCAGCTCTCACGTGAAGACTAGTCAATTGCAAATTCATTTTTTGATCTCCATATTGCTACATCCACCCAAGACAAGTACCAGGTTCTATTTACCTCAGTTGTTTGTTCCGCAAATTTAATACTGCAAGGAATATGTTTGGCTTGTACTACTTGTGTACGGATTTATCTACTCATGGTTATGAAGTATGATCTACCGTTGTTGGGCCGTGACACAAGGTTTTCCCTATGGCAAGTCATCACGCGGACATTGTTGGCGCAAGCTGTTTATGAGGATGCACTGGTTAGTTTTCTGTTCAAGGTGGAGTTTTTGGATTATAGCCTGTTGGGAGATATATTGCTGTAATTATATGATGAACACAGTTATCAGAAAAAGGAAAAAAAGATTATGGAGGAGGTAATTATTAAGTCTGTTGGTAGCCAGCATATACTTTTGCTCTCCAAGTATTGCTGTTATGCATGTGAAGGTTTTGTTCGTGATGAGGATCAACTGAGGTGTAAGAAATGAGATTTATTTCTACTGGATACTACAACATTAGCACTGTTGAGGTTCAGTGCAATTGAGTTGTCATTGCTCTTTTAAGAGGGGTCTATTGCAGAGTTTGAGCTCCGTTGCGATTTCAGGAGGATCCTTCATCCGACAGTTGTTCTACAAGGATAGTTTTGGCCATGTCATGGATTTTTTCATTAACCGTCGACAGTTTTGAGTGTACGAGTTGCCGTCCACACCAGATGCTCTTGC
Source organism: Puccinellia tenuiflora (assembly GCA_012064385.1). NCBI lineage: Eukaryota > Viridiplantae > Streptophyta > Magnoliopsida > Poales > Poaceae > Puccinellia > Puccinellia tenuiflora. Next base: position 4,673 of record QRDG01002136.1, read on the forward strand.
ATGAGTATTGTTTGCCGAGGTTTGTGCTCTTGGTTTTGTAGCATGTTCGGATTCCATGAGATGAGTTCTTCACAATGCTGTGTGAACCAGGTTGTTGCACTATGAGCTATGCGCTCGTTCATGCACCACAGGAGATATGATGACTTATGTCATTTGATGATTGAGTAGTTTCGGTTTTTAAGGTCAGTGGCACAGACTCAGACTTTTGTTGGGAAGACCCAAGCTTCGTATATCTGCTTTGTTGATAGCTGTGTTGTTTACTGGACGACCTACCGATTGATTTGCTCAATGTGACTTCGTGAGAAGTGTATTAGTCCTATGGACGTTTCAAGATAAGGATTACTTGTGATGACTTTAATTGAGGAGTTGGTGCTAGCTATGACTATTATAAGGGATTTCGGTCCAAGGTGGAGTGTTATTTTATTGTGTCTCGAATCCCACGTACATGTTGTAATATAGATGGAGTCTTACCGGACAACGACATTTAACTACAGCTCTGTTTCGTGTCCACCAAGAAAGAGAGTTGTTTGCCCCCTATATAAAGTACCAGGTAGTCATAGATTAGATGAGAGAGAAAAAACAGGTAGAACCTCATTGATAGCACGAGAAGGGTTTATCCTCTCGTGTATTGTAATACTCCTCCCAATTATAGTGAGACGCCTTCGTGCGTGCCGTGGTTTTTTCCCGCAAGGGTTTTCCATGTAAAAATCTGTGTTCTTTGTTGATCTACTTTCTGTTGCGCTATTTTATAACAGAAGATGATGTGGGTGCTCTGGAGACGGTAACGACTGCCATGGTTAGAAATCTCGTCTTCCACAGGAACCACATGGAGGCCTACCTCTACAGGAATGGTGGTCTACGCCGATGGACAGCGGCTACGCCGATGGCTTTTTGTCGGGGCCCTCGGCGTAGAGCCTGCGGAGGCCAACCCTCCGACTTGGCCGTCGGCATAGAAAAAGCCCTCGCCGTATCCAGGCTACGCCGATGGCCACCCTCGGCGTAGGCCCCTCTACGTCGATGGCATTGCCCTCGGCATAGCTCTCTTTTGATCTATACCTACTCACCGTTTTGATCATAACTTTTGCATTTGAGGTCAGATTTTGATGTTCTTTAGCTCATTTCGAAGAGGATAAGGAGATCTACAACAATGTTACCGAACTGAGTTTTTCAAATTAATTTTTATAAATATTATTTTTCATTTTCTAAATGTCAAAAACGACTTTTTTAGTGACGCAAGTACACAAAATATGATGCAAAATGGCACCCATCCAGTTTTCACACAAATTAGTACATATTTAAAGGATAATAAAAAAATATTAGGAATTTTCTCCCTTTCTACCTAATTTCGCATATTTAAATGACTTTATGCTGATTTTTTGAAAGTAATTCAAATTTGAACTACAAATGTGTGATAGTTTGCTCTGAAATTTTTTCAAAAATCATTTTAAGGTACACAAGTAGTGATTAGTTCATAGAACCATCAATAGTTTTGGAAAAATCGACTTCTTTCAACAGATAGCCTTGTTGACCATTTTGACCATGTTTTCGAATAACTCAAAGAAAATAAAGAAAATCTCAAAAAAAGAAATCCTTTGGCACGGAGTCCTCTTATGTGTACTAGTTGACAGGAAAAATTATAAACTTGATTTTTGTCAAACTTTACAAAAAATCACTTCACAAAAAGATCTATCATCTATAAACATATATGGGTTTCAAGTCAAACGACCAAGATATGACCATTTTCATGGCATAGTTTGTGATAATGTGCCCATATTTGGCACATATGTGTATCTTGGTATGGGCAACAATGTTACCGAAGTGAGTTTTTTCAAATTATTTTTATAAATATCATTTTCATTTTCTAAATGTCAAAAACGACCTTTTTTGCGAAGCAAGTACACAAAATATGATGCAAAATGGCACCCATACAGTTTTCACACAAATTAGTCCATATTTAAAGGATAATACAAAATATTAGGAATTTTCTCCCTTTCTACCTAATTTTGCACATTTAAATGACTTTATGCCGATTTTCCGAAAGTAATTCAAATTTGAACTACAAGTGTGTGATAGTTTGCTCCGAAATTTTTCCAAAAATCATTTTAAGGTACACAAGTAGTGATTATTTCATAAAACCATCAATAGTTTTGAGAAAATCGACTTCTTTCAACAGATAGCCTTGGTGACCATTTTGACCATGTTTTCAAATAACTCAAAGAAAATAAAACAAATCTCAAAAAAAGAAATCCTTTGGCATGGAGTCCTCTTATATGTACTAGTTGACAGGAAAAATTATAAACTTGATTTTTGTCAAACTTTACAAAAAATCACTTCATAAAAAGGTCTATCATCTATAAACATATATGGGTTTCAAGTCAAACGACCAAGATATGACCATTTTCGTGGCATAGTTTGTGATAATGTTCCCATATTTGGCACATATGTGTATCTTGGTATGTGCAACAATATTACCGAACTGAGTTTTTTCAAATTATTTTTATAAATATTATTTTTCATTTTCTAAATGTCAAAAATGACTTTTTTTGTGAAGCAAGTACACAAAATATGATGCAAAATGGCACCCATCCAGTTTCACACAAATTAGTCCATATTTAAAGGATAATAAAAAATATTAGGAATTTTCTCCCTTTCTACCTAATTTCGCACATTTAAATGACTTTATGCCGATTTTTCGAAAGTAATTCAAATTTGAACTACAAGTGTGTGATAGTTTGCTCCGAAATTTTTCCAAAAATCATTTTTAAGGTACACAAGTAGTGATTATTTCATAAAACCATCAATAGTTTTGAGAAAATCGACTTCTTTCAACAGATAGCCTTGGTGACCATTTTGACCATGTTTTCAAATAACTCAAAGAAAATAAAACAAATCTCAAAAAAAGAAATCCTTTGGCATGGAGTCCTCTTATATGTACTAGTTGACAGGAAAAATTATAAACTTGATTTTTGTCAAACTTTACAAAAAATCACTTCATAAAAAGGTCTATCATCTATAAACATATATGGGTTTCAAGTCAAACGACCAAGATATGACCATTTTCGTGGCATAGTTTGTGATAATGTGTCCATATTTGGCACATATATGTATCTTGGTATGGGTAACAATGTTACCGAACTGAGTTTTTACAAATTATTTTTATAAATATAATTTTTCATTTTCTAAATGTCAAAAACGTCTTTTTTGTGAAGCAAGTACACAAAATATGCTGCAAAATGGCAACCATAAAATTTTCACACAAATTACTCCATATTTAAAGGATAATAAAAAAATATTAGGAATTTTCTTCCTTTCTACCTAATTTCGCACATTTAAATGACTTTATGCCGATTTTCCAAAAGTAATTCAAATTTGAACTACAAGTGTGTGATAGTTTGCTCCAAATTTTTTCCAAAAATCATTTTAAGGTACACAAGTAGTGATTATTTCATAGAACCATCTATAGTTTTGGAAAAATCGACTTCTTTCAATGAATAGCCTTGTTGACCATTTATTGATATGAATTATTCATTATTAAATGTAAAAAGGCAAAAAAAATCATTTTATTGTTATTTGAATTCAAGATTATTATTAGTTATTCATTTTTTTTACTTAAATAATTATTTGGATTAAAAAATAAAGACGTGTGACATCATGGTCCAAGGGTTAATAGGATTGATATGAACTATTGTTAACAAAGTATGAGTTGCTTATAGGAAGCTCACAGGGAAGGAACTAAGAAGTCAAGCGTGCTGGAGCTGGAGTAGTCTGAGGATGGGTGATAAATTGAAATTAAACATGCTTAGAGATAAAGATAAATAAGTCTCGAGTGCTTAGAGATAAAAAAACAAATTCGAAAAAAGGGAAAACAAATCTGAAAAAAAGGGAAACAAAATTTGAAAAAAAAATTAAAGTAAAATTTCAAAAAAAAAATTAGGAAAAAAAAATCTGGCCTAGGCCTATGCTGAGGGCAAAGCCGTCGACGTACCAAGCTACACCGACGGCTTTCCTACGCCGACGACATTGGAGGCTATGCCGAGGCCCTCCTACGGCGAGGGAGCTACGCCGACGGCCAAAAGCCGTCGGCGTAGCGCCTGCGTGCTGTAGTGTACGAGTGCGGGGAGGAGTTCGAGATGGTGCTGGAGCAATGCAACCCGGAATACCTGGACGGTGCCGCCCGTGACGACGAAGCCTGCGCCAAGGCCACAACCGCGCTGCACCGGTGCATGGAGGCTGACCCTGTGCACTTCCGGTCGTACGTCCGCGCCATGGACAAAGGCCTCGACGAGGACGAGAGGAGGGCGGTGGCTGGGGAGCCACCGTTGTGGCCGTGGGACTACGAAGAGAGCAAGTTTAGGTGGTGGAGTGGCATGAAGAGGACATGCATGCAAGCGACCTATAGAGTGATATCCACTATCGAGTCAATGGGAACTCCTTAGGAGAATAAAATTTCGATTGTACTAGTACTTTTTTTGCCGGATGAATCTTAGTGGTTTTTTCATTATTTTTTGGTTCAAAATATCCTAATCCGCAGCATAAAATAGTCAAATCTGATAAAATTTGAAGATTTAGCCAGCTCAATGATAACCCACAAATATAGGGGATCGCATGTAGCCTTTTCGATAAGTAAGAGTGTCGAACCCAACGAGAAGTTAAAGTTAGTATAAGTATTCTCTAAAGTTCTATCAACCACTGATACAACTCTACGCACACTAAATGTTTACATTATCTAGGAAATAAAACTAGACTAACAATACGGGTATGAGAGATAGTTTTCCGAGGTAATAAATAACAAGAAAGTAAAATTTAGTTGTTGTAGCAATAAGGTAACCTAAGGTGACATAAAGTAACAGAACCATTAGTGTGGAAAATTGGTGGAAGGCGTGGCGGAATTGTCCCAAAATTAATTAGTGAATCTACTTGGTCCATTGTCTTCGATGCAGTTTTCTCTGTGGGAGAGGCTAAATATACATGCGCTCCTCTACTTGTGATTACATATACTATATGATTGGATTGTTAGCAAGCATACGCAAATACTAACAAGTCATTAAGGTTTCCCCAACCATACCATTAAGATTACGGTCCTCTTACTCCCATACGTGCAACTCACCGGTTCGAGTTCTCAGGTTTCTGTCACTCCGGCAGAACTACCCCCTTCTTTTACAAATACTACCAACCCTATGATGTTGATCCATGCGCGCACATTTATAATGGACATCAAAGGACAGTACCATATCAACATACAACTCGAATCAACCAAACATATTCAATAATTCAACCATAAGACAAAAGGGAACTACACAAACATGACATCGATCATAGGATAATACTTTATAGTATCAAACACCAAGTTTACATAGAGTGGAACAGAGGTTTGTGGGAGAGTGGACCGCTGTAGATACATGGAGATGGTGATGGAGATGGTGGTGAAGACTATGGAGAGGGCAACGCGGGGCGCAGGGCGGCGCCGGCGGTGGCACGGAAAGCTCCTCCCACGCCGCCGGCATCAATGGGGAGCGCCGCCCCTTAGCCCTCTTCCTTCATAGCTTTAGGGAGCCCTCCCCCATGGAGATGGGATCCATAGGGGAGGCAAAAACGTGGCTTTGGTGGCTGGAATTCGTGGGTCCTGGGGTGTCCTTCACGACCTAGGTTTCCTCCCTATATATAGCTTCTCGGATTTCCGTCATCCCTTCTAGGGTTTCAGTAGTTCGGGGTTATCTCGGCCGTCCGAACTCGGATTGGGCCGAATTTTATGTACAGATTCATTAGGAGAAAATTCCCTACAACTTTCGCGACCAATATTTTTCCATTTGACGTCATATTCTGTCCAGTACATGACAATCTTCAAAAAGAGTTTTCAGACAGATTTCAGGAAAGTCCCAATTCGACTCCAACAAAGTTTCCTTTTGTATTTTTGATAATTCCTACACACCAAAGAATAAAACAAGAACAGTGTGCAACTATTAATAGGTTAGTCCAACTAAATGTCATAATATGTGATATAGTGTATATAAAACATGTAACAACTGATATAAAACATGCATAGAACATAAAAAAAAATTATATATACGTTTGAGACGTATCAAGCATCCCTAAGCTTAGTTCCTACTCGTCCTCGAGTAGCTAAATGATAAAAACAAAATAATTTTTGAAGTGGCATGCTACCACACAATCTTGATCAAATACTAGTGTAAAGCACATGTGAATGAACGAAGTGATCCAAGTCAATGGTCTATAGTTTGCCACTAATTAAGCAATGAGTAAAAAACTGAATCATACAAGCAAAACTTTTCATGAATAGTGCTTTGGAGACATTGAATCCAAAAGTTTTGCATAAGAGTTAACTCACAAAGCAATAATCTCTAAGTAAAATGTATTTGACCAACACAAAGGAAGGTTTTAGTTTCAGCAATTGCTTCAACCTCAACATATTTATCTCATGGATATCGTCAATACAAAGCAATATAATAAGTCAAATACACTATCAAATAACAATTGTTGTACCAAGGTTGACACTAGTGTTTGCTTGTGGAAGATAGAAGGAAGTAGGAAAACTGACTCAACATAAAAGTAAAAAAAAAGACCCTTCGCAGAGGGAAGCAGGGATTAGTCATGTGCTAGAGCTTTTTATTTTTTATAGAACAGAAGTAAAACAATTTATTTATACTTTGCTGAAGCCGCTCTCGGGTTGATTCAAGTGAGGACGTAAACCATAACACCGGGTGAAAGGGAGGGAAATGACCTTGCTTGTCACAAGTTATATCTAGCTCTCTATTGTTTCCTCATGAGCTTAAAAACAGAGACACAAAAAGGAGTATTTGAATATTTTAAAGGTAGCACATGAAAAATTTACTTGGAGTGGCAGGAAAATACCACATATAGGTACGTATGGTGGACACAGATGGCATGGATTTTGGTTCAAGGTTTTGGATGCACAAGCAGCATTCCCGCTTAGTACAGAGTTTAGGCTAGCAAGGTTATTTTATGAAAAACAAACTATCAACCGGTACAGCAAAAACTTATATAAAAACATATTAGAAACATTATAAGACTCCACAATGTCTTCCTTGTTAACCAAACCCTTTTACTAGAAAATATCTAGACCTTGGAATTACCACTTATACAACCCAAATTTCAACAAGCTTTAAGGCAGTTCTCTATTAGTGAGTTTTCCTTACATGATACAAAAGCTTAAACATGACCTACTTAGTAACTCAAAACAATTGACAAGTATCAAATTATCCAAAATAGTGATCTACAAGAGTATGTAAGCATTTTCCATTATGCCAATTACCACATGCAACATTTTCTGTTCAAACCAAACACCAATCAACTTATTTAAACAACTCTCCAAACAAGTATAAGTGAAGCAAGAGAGTACTTTCTTTAAAAGAACTAATAGCTCTGACAAGAGATACATGAAAACAAGAGTTAAAAGCTTAACAACACTAGAGATGAATACTCAACAAATATAAGAGAAGAATTAGAGTATTCTAATGAAAAAGCGAAGCGTGTCTCTCTCCCAAACAAGAATGCTAGGATCCCACAAGTTGTGACCAGAAGATAAAATATAAACAAACTGAAAAATAAAAGCACACAGACGCTCTAAGAACAACACATATGATGTGAAGGAATAAAAATATAGTCTCACCAGAGATGACCTGATATTTTGTCGATGAAGAAGGGGATGCCTTGGGAATCCCCAAGCTTAGACGCTTGAGTCTTCTTGAAATATGCTGGAGAGATCCATGGTAGCCTCCCCAAGCTTAAGCTCTTCACTCGTTTTGATCTTATTATATCACCCTTCTCTCTTGACACTTGAAAACTTTCTTCACCCCAAACTCAACATCATTCTCATTAGAGGGTTAGTACATTAATCAAAAACTCACATGTTCTGTAAGGACGCAAACATGGCAATCATCTTAAACATTAGCTACTGTTACTAGCCTTAAGTGAAGCTCTTCCACCCAAAAAAGAATTCCACCTAACACTTGTAATAGAGAAAATGCAAAACAAAAGACAGAATCTGTCAAAACCAGAACAGTCTGCAAAGACGAATTTTTTCGAGGCACTTACGGGACTCAGATCGAAAAACGTTGAACTAACGAAAGATGCGTACATATAGCAGGAGTATGCACAAAAAATATCAGATTTAAATCACGTTTCTATAATTTTAGGAATTTCGTACAGTGAACAGAAGAAATCTGTTTCTGTGCAGTGATCCAAATATAGCATCATCTTAACATTAGAGACCTTCCTTGGCATAAAAATACGAAAAAGTAAAGATACAAATGATTTGCTACAGAAGTAGACAAGCACCTTGACCCAATAAAAGAAAAAATGCATAAAAATAAAATGGGTTGTCTCCCATAAGCGCTTTTCTTTAATGCCTTTTAGCTAGGCTTATTTTAATGATGCCCTCATAAGAATAAGATTTAAAACAATAAGGAGAGCATAAAGGAGTAAATATCACACACATTTAAATCTAACACTCTTTCTATACATAGGAATCTTGTAAGAAAGTAAATCATTGAAACATAATATAACTAGCATAGAAGGCAAAACAAATGCAACTTCAAAACTTTCAACATAAAGAGAGGAGACTAAACACTATTGAGAAATTTAGAACCATGTTTTCCTCTCTCATAATAACTTTCAGTAGCATCATAAGCAAATTTTAATAATATAGCTGTCACAATAAAAATTCTTACAAAAGTCCACATGCATACAATTACTATATAAGGACAATATAGGTAATATAGATCATGAACGAGATAACCTGATATGCGTTGATGAATAAGGAGGGATGCCTCGGGCATCCCCAAGCTTAAATGGTTGTATCTTCTTGAATATGTTCTTGGGGTGCACCTGGACATCCCCAAGCTTGAGCTCTTGTGTCTTATCGTTCGTCTCATATCACCATATTGATTGGATCTTATGGACTATATCCACATAAAACTTCATAAAACTCATTAGTAGGGTTAGTACATGTTAAATAAAATCCACTCATGTTCAAGAATTGGAAAATTTCACAATGTTTATTGAACATTAGCCACTGTAATACCGAGGTTTCTTATTATTTCCGCTGTCCGTCGAAAAACTAAGGAAACTTTTGAACCCTAAGTACAATATTGAATAAACACACAAATCTGTCAAAACTGAACAGTCCGTAGAGATAACACTTAACGAGAGTTACGTAGCTCAAATGAAAAAAAACTTAAAACTAATGAAAGACATATAATGATCTCAGGTTTATGGACAAAAATTTTCAGGTTAAAATACTATTCTGAGATTTTTCACGATTTTATTTACAGAGAAGCACAAAAATCTGTCTAAACAGAACAGTCAGTGAAGATCGAATTGTTTAGGCTATCTACGTAACTCAAATCAGAAAATTCAAAAATAATGAAAGTAAGACAATAGTATAAGCTTTGCTGTCAAAAATTTCCAGAAAAAGATCACGATCTGGCGATTTTAAAGATTTTCTACAGTAAGGCACACAGAATCTGTTTCTGAACAGCAAAACAACAAACTTGCATCATAAATAAACTAAATGACATATATACATTTCATTTTTATATTACAGTGGTATATACACAATATATACATGTTTTTAGCTGAGAAACTTCCATGGAAAAATTTGCTTTGGTTTCATAGGCATGAACACAAGTGTTCAAGGTCGACCCCCACTTAACCATTGCATCTTTTTCCAATCACTTATCTTTTTGAAAAAGTTTTAGTTAGGAAGTACAACTATTTTTTTTTTATAATTCACATTCACTATCCATACTAAGATAGAAAACAACTTACAACTGAAAGTAAAACTTACTTAGAGATAAAGCAAACAAGTACACACAAGAATATCTACCCCACGCTATTACTCCCCGACAACGGCGCCAGAAAAGGTCTTGATAACCCACAAGTATAGGGGATCGCGTGTAGCCTTTTCGATATGTAAGAGTGTCGAACCCAACTCTACGTACACTAAACGTTTACATTATCTAGGAAATAAAACTAGACTAACAATACGGGTATGAGAGATAGTTTTGCGAGGTAATAAATAACGAGAAAGTAAAAGTTAGTTGCTGAAGCAATAAGGTAACCTAAGGTGACATAAAGTAACAGAACCATGAGTGTGGAAAAGTGGTGGAAGGCGTGGCGAATTGTCCCAAAATTAATTAGTGAATCTACTTGGTTCATTGTCTTCGATGCAGTTTTCTATGTGGGAGAGGCTAAATATACATGCGCTCCTCTACTTGGGATTACATATACTATATGATTGGATTGTTAGCAAGCATCCACAAATACTAACAAGTAATTAAGGTTTCCCCAACCATAGCATTAAGTTTACGGTCCCCTTACTCCCATACGTGCAACTCACCAGTTCGAGTCCTCAGGTTTCTGTCACTCCGGCAGGACTATCCCCTTCTTTTACAAATACTACCAACCCTATGATGTTGATCCGTATGCGCACAATTATAATGGACATCAAAGGACAGTACCATATCAACATACAACTCGAATCAACCAATCATATTCAATAATTCAATCGTAAGACAAAAGGAAACTACACAAACATGACATAGATCATAGGATACTTTATAGCATCAAACATCAAGTTTACATAGAGTGGAACAGAGGTTTGTGGGAGAGTGGACCGCTGTAGATACATGGATATGGTGATGGAGATGGTGATGAAGATGGTGATGAAGACGATGAAGAGGGCAACGCGGGGCGCAGGGCGGCGGCGGCGCCGGCGGTGGCGCGGGAAGCTCCTCCCACGCCACCGGCATCAATGGGGAGCACCGCCCTTAGCCCTCTTCCTTCATAGCTTTAGGGAGCCCTCCCCCATGGAGATGGGATCCATGGGGGAGGCAAAAACGTGGTTTTGGTGGCTGGAATTTGTGGGTCTTGGGGTGTCCTTCATGACCTAGGTTTCCTCCCCTTATATAGCTTCTCGGATTTCCGTCATCCCTTCTAGGGTTTCAGTAGTTCGGGCTTATCTCGGCCGTCCGGACTTGGATTGGAACGAATTTTATGTCCAGAATCATTAAAAGAAAATTACCTACAACTTTCGCGACCAAGATTTTTCCATTTGACGTCATCTTCTGCCCCGTACGTGACAATCTTCAAAAAAGAGTTTTCAGACAGATTTCAGGAAAGTCCCAATTCGACTCCAACAAGGTTTCCTTTTGTATTTTTGATAATTCCTACACACACCAAAGAGTAAAACAATAACATTGTGCACTTTTGCAACTATTAGTAGGTTAGTCCAAATAAATGTCATAATATGACTCCGGTGGCCATGCCCTCGGCCTGTAACATCTCTGTCGCCGTCCCGAACACGAACCCCTTGGGATACGCGGCGTGGCTCTGCCCGCCGGTGCCCACCACGGCGCGGGCGCATCCCCAGCCTTCGCCGAGCAGGACGATGACCAGCAGCAGCGGGACGCAACGTGCAGACGGAGAAGGTGCGCCCGCACCCATCTGAGCTAGCATCCGACGAGCGAGCGCGAGCAGCAAGCCAGCAATAGCTTAGTCTCATTCTCGCAGGTGGAAGTGCGCATGCGATGCTGTGCATTAGCAGTAGTACACCTTCATACTATGCATCTATCCCAACTTTTTTTTAAGCGTGTTTGAAGTTCAGTTCTAACAGAATAAAATTGAGGAACAATTTGTGTCATTTGATACACATTTGAGTTAATTTGGCAATCTCATTTGATTTATTTTGGAATACTGATTCCTCAAAAAAGTATGTACTAATTAGACTGATATATTTCTCAAAAAACTATGTACTAATTATGTGATCAGGTACTAATTCTCAAAAAACCCAGAAAACACGTGAAAAATGTTGTATTCCAATAGATTCTTTTTTGTTTGACACGTATTCCACGAGATTCGAATTTGCAACCAATAGCCAGCCCAAAAGAACAGCATGGCTGCGGTGGTTTTTTATTTTATAATTAAATACATATTCTACCGAACATACTCTGTACAACCTATCGTCATGCACCGATTTGCTATTTTTTCCCTCTCATATCTCGAACGAACTCACCTTCTATCCTCCCGAATAGGACCATCCATGGCCGCCACCCTCTTCGTCTCGCCCATCGGTGACCCCACCTCCTACGGCCAGCTGAATGATATCCCGGAGGTCCCAAACCTTCCTATCCCCGAGCTCCAAGCCCTACCGCGTCTCCTTCATGCTATCGGCCATAAAGAAGCTCGCCTCCGCCGCTCCACACCCATCATTCTCGCGAGGAATGCATCATGCTTTGTCCGTGGTCAAGCACCCGAGAGAAAAACTAATTCGGCACACTTTAAATCGCGTCGACCTACAACAAATGATGGTGCTCCCTGGTTCAACAACTTCCTTCTTCTCGACCAGCTCAAGAGTTGTTCCTGGTTTTCTTCCAATGAGGTCGTGCTGGTTTGGCGGTGGCGGCGAGAGTATAACCAATTTGGAGGTGTTGGTACAGGTGGAGGTAGATAAAAAAAAATTAATATTAAATGGTGAAATAAGACAACAATTATATAGTTCTAACAACTTTGGGTCAAAATTTGGGTCGCACCGATGTTTTTTCTCTCCCGGTGCAACGCACGGGCATGTTTGCTAGTATATATAGTGTATATAAAACATATAGCAATTGATATAAAACATGCATGGAACATCAAAAATTATAAATACGTTTGAGACGTATCACTCAACTCGTCTCAATTCTTTTTCTTGAGAGAATAAGACTTTCCTGTAACTGGCCAGAAAGACAAAGAGCTTGCTCTTGTCTGTAACTAAGGGAGGCAAGTGAAATTCAGCCAAAATTTAAACTAAAAATCCTCAAATAAACTAAAAGCAGGGTATTAGCAGGATACCGCTTGATACCTTTGTCTGTTTGAGTCTCCAAAAGTTCACACTAAAACAAAGATGGGATGTTTGGGAACAAAAGGTGAGAAATCCACTTTGGCACCCGGGTGCATATGGTATTCAAAACCAAAATTTTGAAATGTCAAAAAAATTTGAAACAAAATTTCGCGGATACATCTTCACATTGTATGTGTTCACAAAGTCGTTTCGTGAAAAATCGATATTTTTCGTGTCTTGTGTAAAAAAGATAAAAAATATCATGTGAAAAACTTATTTTAACACAAAATTTTGTCTTTTTATATCGGCAGCAAAATATGTCGATTTTCTGTGAAACGACTTCGACGGAAGCATGTTAAGATCTATGCACGAACATTTGTTTCCAGTCTTTTTGAAACTTTGAAACTTCTTTAAAATAGATTTTAAATATAGGGTGCATTTGCACCGGGAGCCAAAACTCCACCCCCAAGCATAAAAGGTCTCCTATATTTTTTAGCCGCCATAAAAGAAATCTTATTCTATGCTAGATTTTTGTATCGTTAGTGATAATGTTCCAAAAGTGGAGACGACGCCTCGCCTATATAGTCCTAGTCTTGGGCTGACAATTTCAGAATCGGTGGACATTGGAAATCCTATGACATTTTGGTCCGTCGGATTATTGGTGTTTGGCGCTGTCAGGTTCCTTGTGTTCAGTGGTTCTTATGGTTCGTTGATTTCGTGCTCGAAATCTTCTTCCAAGTCAAGATGGCAGCGAATCGGTTGTTCGGTAGTCAGTCTTGCCATGTCTTGCCACAAACAACTTGAGCGACCATTTAAAATCTTTGTGATTATTCATGTCTTTCGCATACAGGTTTTTCACCGGAGATTTTGGGATGGTGTCTATATGCAAAAGGTGGATCCAGAACCAGTGACTCTGAAAATCTTCGTTACCGTTGGTAATAATAGTAAGAATAAAAAAAATGTATAGAAGTATACATATTGAAGGCCGGCCGATCGATATATATATCCATCAAGGAGTAGATGAATCAACAACTAGCATATCTAATTTTATTACATACAAAATAGATCTATCGTGGACATGGTCGACGATACTAGCCTTGGAGAATATACAAAGTACATAATAACCTCACCCATCACTAATAAGTAGTACTACTAAGAGTGAAATCTTTGAAACACTAGTAAATTAGTACTTACATGACTGTGTGCATCAATCGACAGGGAGGCTAGAAATTATCCTCCTTTACAAAGAAAACTACTACCCGGTTCGATTTAATTGTCGAAAAGACGGTATTGTGCGGGTATTAAAATACTACTACACCTCGCGACAATAATTACAGATTAGAGGAGTAGTATGGGCAACTGAATTACATGATCAACTTGTCTACAAGCCTGCGTCCCTCGGGATGGCCAAGCTCCCACTCTTGCATGAGATTTCCGAAGAGTATGAAGAGAGAGCATCCAACGATGAGGCATATGATCCCGGCGACGTAGACGAACATGTTGTCGATTGGTTTTGGAGGGGCCGTCTCGAACGCCTCTGGACCGATTAGGTAAAAGCCCAAGACACAGATGGAGAGGGACACTAGGCCCATGGCGAAGGTAACCCTGCACCGGCCACAGTCGTCCGCCTCCGCCGTCACGCGAACGCCGCCGCTCTCGATGTCGCCGCCGGCCATCATATCGCTGCCTCTTGCCGCGCGTTCCGCCGTCGGAGTTATATGCTGACCGACGGTCAAACTACTCCTACCAAGCAAGGCAGCAAGCATCCCTATCCGTTAAAACTGTGTCGATCATGTAGACCCGAACGTGGATCCGTTTCTGAGCCAAACTGGGCCGCAAGTCGTACTGTATCGAGGTTAATAAGAAACGGATTAGATCCGTATAGAGCCCAACCGACAAGAAAATGCTATTGAAACCCGAGCTCATTGGCGTCCTTTATTTTAAAAATGATATTTTGTAGTTTCAAAAAATTCTAAAAAAATATGTATATGTAGGAAATTATGTATATTTTAGGGCTCATTTGGTAACTGGAATCCCGGGGGGATCCCGGCATTTTCCCGGGGTGTATTTTCCCCTAGTCCGGAGGTCGGGAACAGAATCCCGGAGTTTTACACATGATTTCTCAGATTCCCGGCCGGGATTATTTTCCCTGGGTATTTCTCCCCCCGCAACCAAATGAGCCCTTAAGCTTGTAATACAGTATACTCATGGATATATTTATAGATAGAAGAGTATGTAACAACCTTTTCGAGACGGAGAAAGTATTATATTCTGCACAAAAAAGATAAAAACGGACAAGATTAGAAGTTGCACTGTTCATCTACATAAATCTATAATTTTGTCTTTTTTATTTAGCATACAATAAAAAATATTTCGTATTGACACTTTGCACACTTCAAATATACATACTTGTCTATTCGTACATATTTTCTCATTGTTTTTAAAATTTTGAAAATACTTATTTTGATTGTTTCAAATAAGGCCTCGAGTGAGCCCGAGAGCCAAATCAATGCACTCCCAACCTTGGTTCCTAGTGACGGGTGATGGAAGGACAGTGGAAAAATAGCTCCCGAGCTACAGGGAGCTCGTTATTTTGATTTTTTTTTTCAAAATTAGTATTTATAAGTTTCAAAAAATTTGGTAAAGAAAATTCGAGATAGATAATGTTTAGATCTAGGATCGTGCAAAAAATTCTTTATATTATGGGCTGAGAAAAAAAGACAAACGAATGGATCTAGGTGTGGTGACTGGTGAGTAGTGCACATTTTAAAATTTAAAAATTTGTCTGATTTGCTTTTTTTGTGTAGACCATATTTTAACGTATTTTGAATTGAAATTTTGTCCTAGAATCTTTTGCGAATTTTTTGAAATTACAAATACTGATTTTAATTTTTTTAAATAACGGGCTACATGTAACTCGGGATTCATTTGTGTTTCCCGTGGTGGAAGAGGATAAAGAGCCTGGTCGATATACTTGATCCGCATGACATGACTACTTTTGATCCAAAGAGCGTGCGTGTGTGCATGAATCGGCCGGACAGATATATTCCTACTTGTTTCTATGATATATTTCTACTAGACTACTACTAACAAATATGCTCATACGAGTTGCTATGGGTTGATTTTTTTTAGGCCGTGATGAACTTTTATCAATCGCACATGATTGGTTTAGCCCAACACACACGATTAATGTCTCTATCGCTATCGCTGGGTTGACAATGGGTAGTCAATCGCACACGATTTTTGAATCGTGTAGGTGAGCCAAAACTGTAGCAACAGCGAAACAGAAAAGGTACTCCCTCCGATCCGGAATAAACGTCGGAAAGAAACAACTAATCACGTTCAACTTGCTAGTACAACTCCCGACAGTTTTTTAGGATCGGAGGGAGTATTATAAATTGGCATCACAAAAATAGAAAACATATATGAAAGACTACAGTGAATTTATGTATTTTTAAAGGAAAATGAAAATGTAAATAAGAAAATTTCAACAAGAAAAAAACAAGAAAAAAGTTTGATGCCATCAGGGAGAGGAACTGCTCGACATTCGGCCCGCGAAGGGGTACGTGAGCTCGTTCCCCTCTGTTTCCTCTACTCCTGTCCCGCTCGACCTAGCAGCGACCGGCGGCGGCGGCGCAGCAGGTACCGGCCACCGCGCCCTCCTTCCCGGCGACCGGCGGTGCGGCTACGCGCGGATCCGGCCGGCTCCCGCCTCTACTCCTCATTCCCGGCGACCGGCGGTGTGGCTACGCACGGATCCGGCGTCTCTCCCTGTTGTCTCATCTGCCTCTTCTTCCCTGCAGGTAGTGGCGGCTAGGACGAGCTCCGGCGGCCGGCGCAGGCGAATCTCGAGCTGCAGCTTCCCAGGCCAGGTACGTAGCATCCTCCCCCTCCTGCGCCACCTCTCCCTTTGTTGCTGTGCTCTGCTCTCCCTTCGTAGTATTGTTGCTGATGCTAGTTTGTTAGGCCATTGTTTTGTTTTTTGGATGAATTGCTCATGCAGTCCTGTACGTAATGGTAAAAATATTAGGTTTGGTGATGCTAAAATTTCTGAAATCACGATTTTTTTTTTACATTTTCGTTGCAAAAATATCGGACGAGTTAGACCTTGTTAATTATATATCCGAAGAAAACAAAAGAAGGAAGAGGAGAAGGATTGTGTTGATGAAACAATGCTTTGAATCCACTCTTCTTGCGCTGGCATATCTTAGTACACAACGAGTACCGAGAGACTTAGGGACCTTTACCGATGATGAACATAAATCCTCTCTTCGAAAGTATTTGTTGAAAGATATGTATGATGGGACTGAGATTGCGTGCTATGATCAGCTTCGTCTAACAAAAAGAAACTTTCATGACTTGTGTGCTATGTTGCGTGAGAAATGTAATTTTTTCTGCTGTTCTCTCGTTGTTCTAGCTGCAAGTGTAACACATGTAAATCCCGTTCTTGGTAGGCGTTTATAAGCAAGGATCCTGGGGGCGAAAGAGAAGCCCAAGATATCCAGCACAGGTATGGTTGCCGAAGAGAAGCCCCACGTGGCCAGCACCGAGGGCGGTGGCCCGCCTCTGCCACGTCCGGACTTCGTAAAGTGCTTCGACGCGGTGTGGTTCTGCTACTCTCCGTGGCACCAGATGCAGTACTACTACCGCTACGGTGACTTCGACAGCTGCTTTGGCAAGTGGGGGGATCTTGCTGAGTGCCTCTCGCTCAAGACGAAGTCGAAGGCAGAGGTGGAGGAGATCCTCCTTGCCCGGGAGAAGGCCAGGCCGCACATCTGGACCTACCGGACCGTCGACGAGGCGACGACACACTGGTGGCGGATGTACAAGCACAAGGTGATGGTGTCGACGCCCGGGGATTTTGGCGTTCCCCCTCCCAAGTCTGGTGGTATTTCCCGAGAGTCGTAAGTCAGCGGAGCCTATACAAACTGAAGCGTTGGGTAGTGCTTTTATTTCTCTGTTCTGAGAACTCTGATATGTGTTCAAACTTGAATGTACCTCACTGGGTAAACTTGCGGGGCGCATGAGGAGATGAGGAGGCGGAAGGAACAGCAGGCGCATGAAGCTTACGCCCTGCTGAGGGTGCAGTGCGCCCAGATTGTTTTGATCGTCGACAGATGAATGTGTTTCCATCGCTTCAGTGTGACGCTGTTCTCAAACTTTCAAGTTAGGCGCCTTATGGTGGAACCTTTTGTGCTACTTAGTACTTATAAGATATCGACAATTTTGCTAAACGATGTCAGGTCATACAGAAATTTTATTTGCGTTCTCCATTGACTTGCTGTGACATGTTTATTACTTGTTGGCTGTTATATCACGTTTGACGTGTTCGATTGCTGCAAAGATTTGGCCGAGCCCTAGCGCTTGCAGTTTCTCATGAAACAGCGAAGATGTGCATGTCATGGTCAGTGGTAGCAGCAGGCGAGGCACACAATCCTGCCGCCAGGCAGGTGGCACTTTGGATATGGTAACGGTACGGGAACAACATCAAGGATACAAGGCGATTGCTTGCCTGAACATATTTTCCCCGGTGTAAATTTGGGTTCAGTTTAGTTTCATCCTTTTATGATGAAAATGAAAGCCAGCTGGCTAGCATTTTGTACTGACACAAATGCTTGAGAATTCTCCCATCAGACGATGAGCTTAATGATTATTTATTATCTCAGATTAGCAAGTTAAATCGATGTAGAACGATTTGCTTGACACAGATGCAATGCCGTTTTTTGCTAAAAAAAAAAGTTATGCTCTGGTTCAGAAATGTAACAAACAATTCAGAACCAACACTTTCAGTTTCCGTTATTCTCAATGCCGAGTAGAACAACAATTAGACTAGAAAATTCATTGTTCAGAGCTCTGCAAGTTGTCGAATTTACAATTCCAACAACACACCTAGTGAATGTTTAGCTGTAGTCTCCAAGCAAGATAACATACAGCCCCATTTCTCCCCAGGTTTGCCGGGTCAATCATGAGAAAAAATTGTAATTGTAATTTTGCTTTGAAGTAACACGGACACCGATGAGGTTGCATGTACTACGGGCGAATAGCTCCTATGCGACGTTTTTCCGAAGAATTGGACAGGCAGCGACATAGTTGCTCATAATAGCTCACATGCGGCATCTTTTCGAGCAGTAATTGCTCCACGGCGACATGGCCGTCAAGTCATATTCCCCACGCTGTAACCCAGGTTTTGACCGATACGTGGAGTAATTTTTCTCGAGTGGGACCCATGCGTCAGCGAAACCGGCCTCTGTTCGTGGGGGGATCGTCTCTGCCACGCGCCGGCGTCCCGCGGAGCTCACTCCTCTGTCCCGTCGTCTCGGTTTCTCCGGGCTGGGGGAAATTATCCTGGCGACGGCGAGTCGAGCGGCGGCAATGGTGCGGGCGAATCGAGCTGTGGCAAAGAAGCGGGCGATTCGAGCTGCGGCAATGGAGCGGGCGAGTCGAGCTGCGGCGAGGGGGCGGGCGACTGGAGCGCCGGCAATGGAGTCGAGCAAGTTGGCGGCGAGTCCAGCGGCGGAGGGAAGAGCGGCCGCACGAGTCCAGCGGCGGCACCCGGAGTCGAGCAAGCTGGCGGCAAGCTGGTGCGTGGAGGGAGCGGCCAGGGAGGATGGAGGATGGGGTGGTGCGGGTACACGGTCGCAGAGGCGACCGGCGGCCCGATTTGTGTCTCGTGCAGCGGCGAGGGATTCCATCTATCTCGACGGCAAGCGACCCTACCGGATTTCAGTCCAGCAGGTACTGAAGCAGGCGTGGAAGCGTCACGGCTACTACGGCTGCAAGGGTTTTCCGCTCGGCGGTGATTCGCCGATCCTGGACTTCGATGCCGCGTTGAGCCTACAGGCTTTCAGCCTAGTTGCCGGGATGGCGACGGACAGATTGGTCTGCTCCGAAATCCTCTACGAGATGAAATCGAGCTAGAAGATTGTGCTGTAGAGCCATGGCGGAGGGAAGATTGTTCTGCAGAGCCATGGCGGAGGGAAGATCGTGCTGCATTATGTAAAACTAGTCTAGTGAATTTTGTTAGGTGCCTGAAACCATTTCAGGCAGTGTTTGCCCAGCGCTGGGAGCGTGTGGTGGTAGTTCTTTTGCGAAATGGCAATGTAAGCAGTACATCGAACACCTTGGAGGCGTGCTGTGGACGTGCCCTGGACGTGCTCTGGACGTGCCGTGGCACGTTCCGGTAAGTGAAACCTAGTTTTTATGGGTGAAACCTTGTAAACAAAATGTAAATTATTGTGTTACTGGTTTTAGTGTTCTTTGTGGCATTCGCACGCCGTCAGATTGTGGCACGCACACTGTCGAACACCTTTGGGAGCGCGCTCTGGGCACGCCCGATTGTGGCATTCGCACGCCGTCGGATTGAAAACGAGTTGAAAGAGTTGAAACGTTGTCAACTAGGTAGAGGCTTATTTCATCTATAGACAAAATGCTTTAATTTTTTATTTAACTTACCAAAATTTAAATATTGCTAGTATTGCTAGTGTTACCAAAATGTAAACATTTGTAACTATTACCTCCAAATGGTGGTAGATTTGTCGCAAACAGAGGCATAGCCTAGGCATGGATGTTGCAATGATTTTATACTAATTTTTGAATTCAAATTTGAACTACAATTCAAATATAAATGTTATTTGTGCTAGGCTTGGATGTTGCAATGAGGAGGATTTCATTTGAAAATATTAACCTTCTAATGGTGGTAGATTTTTCGCAAACAGAGGCAAAGCCTAGTGGCAAAGGGTTGATGCTCCCTTTGCCCACCTAAGTTCGAGTCCCCTGTCCCCTTTGCTCGCAATTTAGGTGCTGCACATTATATGTCCTAGTCTAGTAGCTTTGTGGGTCGGGCATCTCATTATTATAGAATTTCTATAATAGTGAGTTGTCCCATCCATTAAAATATTACACTTGGAAAAATTCTTTTGATGTTTTTTGAATATTTCATGATTATTTTGAATTCGGTCAAACCTAAATTTGACCAACATTTAAACAAGTTTGAAACACCAAAATGGAAAAGTAAGCCTGGATCCTTCTTAGTCACACCAAAATGAAGGTTTGGTGAGGTTTTGGACAATTTCATGTTGCAAATCCAAAACCACCTCTCTTCACACATGAGAGTTCATAGTTTGAGATGTGTGATTTCACACCATATTGAAGCATTTCCTGTTTAATATGTGTCTAGACCTTGTTTATCAGTTGGAGATGTTAGTACATGACAAAATAAGACCATGTGCACTGGATTTGCATTTTTTTGATGTTTTTTGAATATTTCATGATTATTTTGAATTCGGTCAAACCTAAATTTGACCAACATTTAAACAAGTTTGAAACACCAAAATGGAAAAGTAAGCCTGGATCCTTCTTAGTCACACCAAAATGAAGGTTTGGTGAGGTTTTGGACAATTTCATGTTGCAAATCCAAAACCACCTCTCTTCACACATGAGAGTTCATAGTTTGAGATGTGTGATTTCACACCATATTGAAGCATTTCCTGTTTAATATGTGTCTAGACCTTGTTTATCAGTTGGAGATGTTAGTACATGACAAAATAAGACCATGTGCACTGGATTTGCATTTTTTTTTGATGTTTTTTGAATATTTCATGATTATTTTGAATTCGGTCAAACCTAAATTTGACCAACATTTAAACAAGTTTGAAACACCAAAATGGAAAAGTAAGCCTGGATCCTTCTTAGTCACACCAAAATGAAGGTTTGGTGAGGTTTTGGACAATTTCATGTTGCAAATCCAAAACCACCTCTCTTCACACATGAGAGTTCATAGTTTGAGATGTGTGATTTCACACCATATTGAAGCATTTCCTGTTTAATATGTGTCTAGACCTTGTTTATCAGTTGGAGATGTTAGTACATGACAAAATAAGACCATGTGCACTGGATTTGCATTTTTTGATGTTTTTTGAATATTTCATGATTATTTTGAATTCGGTCAAACCTAAATTTGACCAACATTTAAACAAGTTTGAAACACCAAAATGGAAAAGTAAGCCTGGATCCTTCTTAGTCACACCAAAATGAAGGTTTGGTGAGGTTTTGGACAATTTCATGTTGCAAATCCAAAACCACCTCTCTTCAGTCTTCACACATGAGAGTTCATAGTTTGAGATGTGTGATTTCACACCATATTGAAGCATTTCCTGTTTAATATGTATCTAGACCTTGTTTATCAGTTGGAGATGTTAGTACATGACAAAATAAGACCATGTGCATTGGATTTGCATTTTTTCGATGTTTTTTGAATATTTCATGATTATTTTGAATTCGGTCAAACCTAAATTTGACCAACATTTAAACAAGTTTGAAACACCAAAATGGAAAAGTAAGCCTGGATCCTTCTTAGTCACACCAAAATGAAGGTTTGGTGAGGTTTTGGACAATTTCATGTTACAAGTTTTTTTTGTCTGTAGTGTTTTATTAATATCAAACACGGCCCAACCACGGCCTCGCCACGGCCCAACGCCACGGCCGACCGCCTCCCGTCCCCTTCTTATCCACGGAAATGTGTCGTGCCCTAGCTATTATCTCAGCCGCTCCCACTGCCGCCGCCGCTCCGATTTGCTCGCCGCCGGCGACGAAATCCACATCCAGCTACAGATCCAGCCCCGCCGAGCGGCAATGTTCAAGTGTCTGGGTTCAAGCGCGGGCCGCGGTGGCCATTCCGGTGGCGGGAACCGCTCCGACGAGGAGCGGAAGGGGCGGAAGCGGCGGCCCCCCACTGACCCCGTTCGCGCTGGCCGGGTTGCTTCCGACGGTGGTCGGAAGCGCGGCGCGCGCAGGTTCACCAACAGGGGCGGCAGCCGCTACGAGCATGTAAGCTCCTCCGGCGCGGGGAGCTCCTCCATCGCACGGGCACCGCTGCCGCCGCCCAAGAGGGAGGAGGAGGAGGAGGAGCACGCGCCCCCACGCGCCGGGCTCCTGCCCGGGGACTTCGCCGACGACGAGCACCTCGACTGGATCACCGCCGAGGTGATAGAGCGCAGCAAGCAGCAGTGGCAGGAGGAGGAGGCGGACCGTCAGATGAAGATGGAGCTCGAGCAACGCCGCGTCCAGGCCGCGATCCACGAATCCCTCCACCCCGTCATCGAGCTCAGCTCCGACTCGGACTTCGACTTCGACTTCGACTCCGACTGAGCGGCGCGGGCCACCGCCTCGTCGCCGCCGCACACCCCGGGGCTCCGGTGTGAGCCCAATTTTGGGTCGTAGCTAGGGGTAGGAGCAGCGGTATCCCATTTTTAGTTTATCTTTGTGTGGCTTTTGATCCGATGAGCCTACGAACTTAACTAATCTGTGTGTAATGTAATTCAGTTTAAAATTTTAGTTTATCTACTATATGCGTCTGCTTGTTTATTTTATCTGCATTTATTTATGTTTTGCCTCGCCGGCGTTACCGCGCTGCGTCGCCGTCGCCGGAGAAGAAGAAGAAGTAGAAGTAGAGAATGCGTGCGCAGGGGAAGAGTCGCCGGAGAAGAAGAAGAAGCAGAAGCAGAGAATGCCCGCGCAGGGAAGAGATGTAACGGTCATCGCTGCTGACCTGGACAATTGTGGGTCCCACCCGGCTCCCCTTAATCCTAACTGACTGCGATTAAGAGCAATGTCGCAGCAGAGCTATTTGTGCTCAAAGAGATGTCGCGTCTGAGCTATTCCAACCAACGACGTCGCTATGCATCCATTTGGTGGGAAAGACGTCGCATAGGAGCTATTCGCCCATGTACTACTGGTACAAGTCAAGATAGAGAGCAAAACGACAAGCTCCCTTCGATCATCAGCTTTGGCCCAAAGAAAAACAACGATCATCAGCCTGAATTGAACTTTTTCTGTGCACTGATCTGCTAATGATTTGGGAGGGAGCTCGTTGAATCATAGGTACTCCATTGTGTTCAGTTGCTTCCTTGAGGACTCGGGTCATCACATAAAAAAAAATCTGTGAATTTTCGTTTGGCTGCTGGAAAGAAGAAAATGTCAGTTGGTTTCAGACGCATGGATGAAAACACTGGAGAAAGCGGTAGAGAGGAGTACTGCTGTTGCAAGATTCAGGCATCTGCAGGGTTATTGTCTGCCATGGTACAGCGTGGAATGTAGACGACTTTCCGCTGTTTCAGTTTTTACGTGTATTTTTACATCGAAAGTTTTGAAGTGTACTCCTAGTACTGTTATTCGTGGTCCAGATATCTAGTAACATATACCGATGAAAAATCCACCACCCAGTGTACTAGTCACTACCGGATTCAACACGAATGCCGAGTGCCAGACACACACGGCGAAAGCCAACATCCACTCGGCAAAAGGTTTACCGGTCGCCAACATTTTGCTCGACATCTAGACATTTGTCGAGTATCGTTCATGTGGCACTTGGCAACAAAGGCATATCCCGATTGCCAGCCATGACACTCGACAAATACTATGCTTGGCAGAAAAAAGTGACAAAAATGGCAGTTTGATGACGTCGATTTTGTTGTCGTGTGTTCGAGCAATCCCCTCTTGGCATATGACTCAGTTAACGATAAAAGAGTATAAAGAGGTAACAAGAATAATTAGGTATGATAATCAAATCTCTCCTCAGTCATATGTAATATATCGACAAAAGGAATTGTAAGCGGTAATATAAGATTCGCTCGATTATGATTTTCGATGATATGTGGAAGTCATTATGGTTGTTCAGATCCCGCTGACGATTGTTTGTTGGAAGGTGTTTCGGACATGTACACATATGTTCAAACATGAATGTCTCACGCTTAACAGTTAGGGCATATAGGAATGCCACGATGGAATGAAAAATGATAGATGGGTTTCGAAGGATCTCAGAAGTGTACATGGGGCTGCCGGATGATTTCGGTGATGTCCGGAAGTGTTCCAAAAGGTATTGGAAGGTTCTAGAATATATTAAAAGCTTTGGGAAGGTATAAAAGGTTCTAGAATATTAATCCAAATTAGTCTGAAGGTATCCATTCTCGCCGCATTTCTGAAGATACATGAGCCCCATGTGTGGTTTTGATAATTAATGAAAATTCCTATGGACTAATAGTTTCATTGTGTTATATTTGAAAGATTCTTCCCTACTTAATGAAGCCCATGTGTTCGAATAAAGGTTGGATGCCATGAAGATAAAGATATTGTTTGAATATTATCATCAAGATCATCAATTTGAAGAGATGCATATGATATGATCAATGAAAAGAAATGTCAATGGAGTTCTTGTGTGAGATTCAAAGGAATACATGCCCTAGCTTATGTGTTAAGCCACGAGGGATCAAGATCTTGAGAGTTTGATTTCAAGAGAAGTATTCAACATATGGTTCTAAGTCGAGGTCATGATGGACTCATGTGTTGAGACCTAGTTGACAAATGCTTGGAGCGCGCAAGCAAGTGAAGAATTCATTGTGTATCTCAAGATACTGTGATAGAGCATGAAGTAGATCTAGTGTAGGGATGGCAATGGGTACTCTCTACCCGCATACCCTGCGGGTAAAAACCCTATTAGGGTAAGGGTTTGAGACTATGAAATATCCATGGGTATATAAATAGGGAAATCTTGTGCCCATCGGGCAGAGCGGGTACGGGCATGGGATTGCATAACCCATACCCGCGTGCCCTTGTACCCATATAAATTCTGTCAATTGGGGCTTATTCTAATTAAATCTAACCTAATTTTCTAATTCCGCATAGGCACTAGGCAGGTCAACTCGAGGAGAGCCACAATCGATCGAGATGGTATACATACAAGCTTCAACTCCGTCCATAATCCGGTGATCTAAAGGAGTAAATGGCGCTAGATTAAATCCCTAGTAGGTAATCGCTGCCTGCCATACACAGATACGCTGCGTCGTTGCTACGCGTCTCTCCATACGAGGATTGAGTTTATGAATTTAATAGTGTAGACTACATGTTGTTGTTTATAACTATGTATTGTCACATTATCTCAGTTTTTTTTGGCTCAATTGATATTTGTTCAAAATGCGGGTATTTTTACCCGAGGGTATCTCTTTACCTTGTCGGGTGAAGCGTATGGGAAAAACTTGTACCCGCTTACGACGGGTATGGGTACGGGTGATGTGTTAGATGGTCTAGTATCCGTATTGTATACGTGTATGTAATCCATATGTAACTGTTGGTCATATATATATAATAGAGATAAGTGGAGGCGTTGCCCCACGAAAACCCTAAAACAAAACTTGGTATCAGAGCCTTCTCCACCTGCCGCCGCCGCCTTCTCTCTCTCTTCGTCCCAGCCCAGATGACGACCTCGTCGCTGCAGCTTTCCACCTCCGTTGGCGCCATTGTCTCTCCGGTGGTTACCGCCGCTGTCCCATCCGGTGGCGTCCGTCTTGAGGCTGGGAACTTCCCGCTGTGGCGGATGCTCACGCAGGCAAACTTTGCCGGCGCTTCCCTCCATGGTCACCTCGACGGCTCCACGGCAGCACCGGCGAAGAAGATCACCGAGGGGACGGGAGATGCAGCTACCTCCGTCACCAATCCCGAGTACACGCGGTGGTGGACTCAAGATCAGAAGGTCCTAGGGTTGCTCGTCTCCTCCATGTCGGAGGGGATCGCGTCGCAGCTCATCGGCTGCACCACTGCGGCTGCAGCATGGGCTTCAGTCCATGCTATGTTCAGCGCGCAGAGCCGTGCTGGAGTTCGACACATCCGGCGTCAGATCCAGGCGCTGAGGAAGGGGACATGACGGCAAGCGCGTACATGGACAAGGTGCGAGCCTTGGCTGACACCATGGCTGCTGCCGGGTCTCCGCTTAGTGATGACGAGGTCATCGATTACATGCTCACCGGTTTGGGTTCTGCCTACAACCCGATCGCCGCGTCTCTCAACACTGCATCCCTCAACGTCGAGGCCCCTGCGGTAACTATCTCCGCGTCTATTCCATGGTCTTGAACTATGAAGCGCTGCAGATCTCACAGCAATCAGAGGAGGACTGGTCCTTGTCTGCCAACATCGCGCCGCGGACAGGAACGATCGGCAATGCCGGCCGCTCACGCGCGCAAGACTACGGCCGCCCGTCTGGTGGGCGTCCTTCGGATGGCTACCCGCAGCAGCAGCAACTGCAGCAGGGTCACGGCGGTGGCAACAACGGCGGTCAAGATCGTCGTTGGAACAACGGCGGTGGCAACAATGGCCGCCACGGCAACGGCAAGAACAATGGGCGCCGTTCGCGTCCTCGCTGCCAACTCTGTGGCAACTGGGGTCATGAAGCTAAGGACTGCCGCAACCGCTTCGATCGGGACTACTACCCCGACAATTCCCGCTCCGCCAACTCGGTCTCGACCTCCTCCAACCACGAGCCGCACTGGATCATGGACTCCGGTGCTACAGATCATCTTACTAGTGATCTTGAGCGTCTTCATGTTCGCGAGCGCTACGGCGGGAAGGATCAAGTCCACGTAGCAAATGGTACAGGTTTGTCTATTTCGCATATCGGACACTTGACTTTAGCCGGTTCATCTCTTCGATTGAACAATGTTCTTCACGTTCCGCATATTAGCCAAAATCTTTTATCCGTTTATCGCCTTGTTTCGGATAATGACATTTTCATTGAATTTCATAAATACTTTTTCCTTGTTAAGGACAAGGCCACGAGGAGAATTCTTCTTCAAGGTAGAAGTGAAGGAGGTCTCTACCCACTTCCATTCAGTCAAGCCTCCCTACCATCCACTCGCCATGCCTCGTCTAGCGTCAGGATCACGGCGTCCTAGTGGCACCAGCGTCTCGGTCATCCCACCAATAATGTACTCTCCTCCATTGTTAGGAAAAATGATCTTGTGTGTTCCTCTTCAGACAATTCAACTTCTATTTGTGATGCGTGTCAGTGTGCCAAAAGTCGTCAGTTACCATATACTTCATCCTCTCGTGTTTCTACTATGCCTCTTGATTTAATACATTCTGATGTTTGGGGGCCTGCCCGCGCTTCCTCTGGCGGTTATAAGTATTATGTGAGCTTTGTCGACGACTATTCGCGTTTTTGTTGGATTTATCTTCTCAAACATAAGTCTGATGTTGAACAGGTGTTTTACACCTTCCAGGCACATGTTGAGCGCATGTTGAACACCAAGATCAAAGCTGTTCAATCAGATTGGGGTGGTGAGTACCACAAGCTGCATCGCTATTTTCAGCGTACCGGCATTTCTCATAGAGTGTCCTGCCCCCACACTTCTCAACAGAACGGGATGCCGAGCGCAAACACCGTCATTTGGTCGAGACGGGCCTTGCTCTTCTTGCCCATTCTTCTCTCCCTTTGCGGTTTTGGGATGAGGCTTTTCTCACGGCGTGCTATCTTATTAACCGTATGCCTACTCCGGTGCTCAACCAGGATACACCTATTCATCGCCTTCTTCAAGTTCCACCGAACTACTCGTTCCTTCGTATTTTTGGGTGTGCTTGCTGGCCTAGTTTGCGTAAGTATAATACGCATAAACTCGAATTCCGCTCCAAGATGTGTGTTTTCCTTGGATATAGTCCTATGCATAAAGGCTATAAATGCTTAGATCGGTCCACGGGACGGATATATATTTCTCGCGATGTTATCTTTGACGAATTTGTCTTTCCGTTCGCTACTCCCTGTGCCAAGGTCGATGTGTCCACCCTCGAGGCAGCTATCTCTTTTCCATCCACCGAACCGGCTACTAGTGCTCCCGTGCGAAATTATGACCTTGCCTATTTGTCTACTAACCCGTCTGGAGATGTCGCTGATTTTGTTGTGCAGCCTACCTCTCCCGCGATCGACGTACATGGCGGTGACGACGTGATCGACGTGCATGGCGGCACGGATCCCGTCGCTGTGCCTGATCAGCCCAGCGATCCGGCGTCTCCTGGTGGACCGGTTCCGCCACATGGGCCGGCTTCTTCCGACGGGCTGGTCCCTTCTACTGGGCCGGCATCGCCTGTCTCCACTGCTTCATCAGCGCCTTCAGGGTCATCCTCGCCGGGTCCTGCTGCACGCACTGAGCAGCCTGCGCCTATGGTCACGCGCGCTCGGGATGGTATTCGACGTCCCAAGAACTACACGGACGGCACGGTGCGCTATGACCCCCGGCGTCGAGCCTTCTTTGCAACGCCGATATCCCATCGTGATGCTCTTGCTGAGCCTGCCTGGAGTGCTGCTATGACGGATGAGTTTGAAGCTCTTCAGCGCACTAATACTTGGGTGCTTGTACCTCGCCCTCATGGTGTAAATATTGTGGGCAGTAAGTGGGTGTTCAAGACAAAGCAACGTCCAGATGGTTCAGTTGATAAATACAAAGCTCGGCTTGTCGCT
This sequence comes from Puccinellia tenuiflora, assembly GCA_012064385.1. Classification (NCBI taxonomy): domain Eukaryota; kingdom Viridiplantae; phylum Streptophyta; class Magnoliopsida; order Poales; family Poaceae; genus Puccinellia; species Puccinellia tenuiflora. Next base: position 33,805 of record QRDG01002136.1, read on the forward strand.
CGCGGATTCACCCAGCAGCATGGTATTGATTATGGCGACACGTTCAGCCCCGTCGTCAAGCCTGCCACAGTTCGTTTGGTTCTCTCACTCGCAGTGTCCCGTGGCTGGAGTTTGCGTCAAGTTGATGTCAGCAACGCTTTCCTTCATGGTCATCTCTCTGAGGACGTTATATGCAGCAGCCACCAGGTTTTGAGGATGCTCGGTTCCCTTCTCACGTGTGCAAGTTGCAGAAGGCGTTATATGGTCTGAAACAGTCTCCCCGTGCATGGTATGCTCGCTTGAGTGCTCGCCTTCATCAGCTTGGTTTTGTCTCCTCCAAGGCCGATACGTCTCTCTTCATTTTCTCTCAGCATGGAGTTCAGATTTACATGCTAGTCTATGTTGATGATATTGTGATTGCTGGTTCTACTCCTGCTGCGGTTGATCGCCTAGTAACAGCTTTATCTGATAGCTTCCCTATCAAGGATCTTGGCACTCTTGAGTACTTTCTGGGTCTGGAAGCGTCCTACAATTCAGGGGGCATGATACTGACTCAACGGAAATATGCATTGGATCTTCTTCATCGCGTGAGTATGGAGAATTGTAGAGCCACTTCGACACCACTAGCTACCACCGAGCGTCTTGCTCGTGAGACCGGCACAGCATTGGGGGCTGAGGATTCTTTCCGATATCGCAGTATAGTTGGTGGATTGCAGTATTTGACGCTCACTCGTCCGGATTTATCCTTTGCGGTTAACAAGGTGTGTCAGTTTCTCTCACAGCCCACTGATGTGCATTGGGAAGCTGTCAAGCGGCATACTGCGATATGTCAAGGGGACTTTAGATACCGGACTGCGAATACGCAAGTCTGTATCCACTGGTGTCAGTATTTTCACGGATGCTGATTGGGCAGGATGTGTTGATGATCGTCGTTCCACCAGTGGTTATGCTGTGTTTGTTGGACCAAACCTTATCTCATGGAGTTCCAAGAAACAACCGACTGTCTCAAGATCGAGTACTGAGGCAGAGTATAAAGCATTAGCAAATGGAGCCGCTGAAGCTATTTGGGTAGAGTCTTTACTCAAGGAACTTGGAGTATCTCAGCAGCGTACCGCCATATTGTGGTGTGATAACTTAGGAGCTACATACCTGACAGCTAACCCAGTTTTCCACGCACGGACCAAGCACATTGAGATCGACTTCCACTTTGTGCGAGAGCGTGTTGCTGCTGGATGTCTTGATGTCAGGTTTATCTCTACTGACGACCAACTGGCTGATGTGTTCACTAAACCAGCCACTCGACAAATGCTAGACCGGTTCCAGTCCAATCTGAATCTTGTATGTAATCGTAGTTCAGATTGAGGGGGAGTGTTAGATGGTCTAGTATCCGTATTGTATACGTGTATGTAATCCATATGTAACTGTTGGTCATCTATATATAATAGAGATAAGTGGAGGCGTTGCCCCACGAAAACCCTAAAACAAAACTTGATGGGCAAACTTGGGAGGCACGGGTAAGGGTATGGGATGGCTCCACCCGCACCCATACCCTGCGGGTGCCATCCCTAATCAAGTGATGGCCAAAGTGATGTTCAAGGTGTGATCTGTAGAATGCTCATATGAGAGTTGAGCGTTTAGCAAATGTGCCTTGGACAAATGAAAATTGTATGATCATTCATGCTTACCTTCAATATATTATCATAATGAAGTGGGAAGAAAAGATACGAGAAGTATAAGATAAAGATGATCATCTCTAAGATCACATGCTGAAGCTTTCCGTCCATTTGGTTATAATGCACATGTGAAGATATTCTTAAATGAGCATCAAGATATGTTTTTCGGCTTTTTTCTTTTCTGTCCTCTTGGTGTTTTGTTCTGTAGGTCGCACATAACCTCGAATGAAAACATTGAAAACAGAAACGTTATTCATCTTAAAGTACGCATAACTTTTATGTTTTGCACTTTTCATTTAGTGTAATTTAGAGGCCTGTTTTCTGTGTTGAATAGGGATGTGCGTGGTCATTATTTTGTTCTGTTTCGGGTACCAGATTGCCGATGTTTATGGCCGGACGGTCCCGGTGCTGTATGTTTTTCCCTACAACGGATATTTATTTAGAATCCCTTTAAAATGATTCTTCTTCCCCATAGTTTCCTTAGATTTGGGTACATTTCCCCCCTCTATTCTTGACCTTCCAAAACCTGATTTATATCGTCCAATCCAATGATTCTTGCATCCTTTTGAGGGAAAGAGAGAAGATAATCTAGATCTTTATTTTGACTAATTAGTTCCTCCTCTTTGTGAGGTGAACCCTTTAGATCTAGATCTTGGAGCCATTGGTTGACCTCCTCCATTGTTCTCTCCATTTCTCTCTAGCATATGTTGTTTTGGTGGAATATGAGAGAGAAGGACTGAGCATTTTTGTGCTCTTAGTCTGCATTACTTGCATCAGTTTGAGCTATCCGGTTCAATTCGTTTGAGTCATTGAGTGAAAGCCCGTGAGCTTGTTACTCTTGGAGGATGTTCTTCCTAGCGGTTTGGTGGTTGTGACCGCAGTGACCTCTTCGTGAAAGATTGTGAAGAGTCACGGGTCTTCTCCTTCGTGGGAATTGTGAAGTGGTTGTGGATTTTTCCATCTTCGGAGTGGAAGAAAAGTTATCCATAAGGAAAAGGACCCTTACTTCATGTGCGGGGCTTTTAGAAGAAGGTGATATTTCCTAACACTAGCTTAAAACATTAATATTAATGTGATTCAGTTGAAACCAAATTATCTGCACCAACGGATTGCTTATATTGTATTGTTGTATCATGTAATGTAAGGCAACCTCGTGGAATTATACCTACACATGGATATTATTATTCGTATTTTTATAACAAGAGAAGGAAGAGAGAAAGAAAGAAAGAAAATGTTATTATTATCTGTCGATCAAGAGGTACAAATTGTTAAACACAAGACAAACAAGGCATTCCAGATCGGCGTCTAAATCAATATAAACCCGAACAAGTTGATTGATCACTATTAGACTCAAAATATTTTTTATCACTATTTATATAGCCCGAGTAAATTTGGTGAATTAACAATATAGTTACAAAGATAAAGTACAGTCAACAAAAAATAGAACAAATAATATAACTAGTAATAGAAGTACCATTCTCATGGTTCAAAAATATTTGCTTTCATGAAGATCGAAGCAAAGAGTAACTATAAAAGCGGAATACTAGAAAATGCAAGCATTCAGTATTCTTTATGTACGTTGGGAAAAAATTATATTGGAAAGGTCCTAGGTGAACCGAAAAGCAACGACAAATGCAGAAAAAGTATTTTAAACAAGTTTTGGTATCATAATAATGAAATTCGTATGCGAAATATGACAGTGATTTTTTTTAATTAACACGGAAAATATCAAAATAGAAATAAGAAAATTTCAACACGAAAAAAACAAGACCTTTTTTTTTATGCCATCAGCAAAACGTCCGCGTAGTGAGTAGTGATTTGCTGATAAAGCACATATACCAACCCAGACTATGCGTTGGTTTTACAGTTTTAATTATTTCAAAACTGCATGCCCAATATATAGTAGGGATTTAGGGAAGGTATACAAACGATTTGGTTACGGAAGATGAAAACCCAAACCCAACCGTATCTTGAAGAAAAAGTAATCTCAGCTCGTTCATGTTGTATATATACGTCTGCCGTCCTAGCCCGTGAGGCACATACGCAAGCAATCCGTGGTATCTGCAGTTATGGGGAATAGGACTAGCGCCGTTGCCGGGAAGGAAGACGATGTGAGTGCTCTGGAGGCGGCAACGATTGCCATGGTTAGCGATCTCGGTTTCCACAAGAACCACATGGAGGCCTACGAGTGCGGGGAGGAGTTCGAGATGGTGCTGGAGCAATGCAACCCAGCATACCTGGACGGCGCCGCCCGTGACGACGAAGCCTGCGCCAAGGCCACAGCCGCGCTGCGCCGGTGCATGGAGGCTGACCCCGTGCACTTCCGGTCGTACGTCCGCGCCATGGACAAAGGCCTCGACGAGGACGAGAGGAGGGCGGTGGCTGGGGAGCCGCCGTTGTGGCCGTGGGACTACGAAGAGGGCAGGTTTAGGTGGTGGAGTGGCATGAAGAGGACCTGAATGAGTTTGCTACATGTATCAGGCGACCTACCTATGTAGTGATATCAGCTATCGAGTCAATGGGACCTCGTTGGGAGAATTAAATTTAGATTGTACTACAAGTAAATTTTTTTTGTCGGATGAATCTAAGTGGCTTTTTCATTATTTTTTTGTTCAAAATATCTTGATTCGATGCATGAATTAATGGATCACTATGGATTATCAATATACACAAGTATATATACAAATATGTGACTACAATGGGGAAAATGATTCTCATTGCCCGACGGATCCATCGATTGGGTCGGCCAGGTCATCATGTGCTTGTCTATTTCTAGCGCGCAACAGTTTCATGCTCCACGCCGTTTGCGCACGCCCGCTCGCAATGCAGGTCAGCATCTCCATCATCCGTTTTATCTTGTTCCTCCTCCAGTGCTTCTCCCCCGCTTCTTCTCCCACGTACTCCACTGCTCACAACAGCAGGAAGACTCGTGCCTATGGATGCTGATTTGGAGCTCAGTAGAGAAGACCAAGATGGTGTCGAGCTACCGGAAGCACCATGAAATCTGGTCTGGTCCAGCGAGGTCAATGCTTCTAAATAAATGTCAATGATTTTGCGATTTTTGATGTCGCATGTGTGATTTTCACATGTTGCAAACTCGTGTATGTTTCGGAGTGAACGCACAAGCGAGATGTTGCGCCATCTGCAGCAAATAATGTATTCATGTTGCAAAAAAAAATATTGTATTGTAAACTTGTAAGCGTTTGGCCTCCATGTTTCATAGGTGTGGCTATTTTTCGTCGAGGATTTGCCTTGAAAAGTGGCAATTTGATGCATGCCCATACATATTTGTGTGGAATTTTCTTAATGTTGTGATATGTTTGTGAGATTTTTGACACACCACGGAGAAAATGTTATGAGAATATTGTAATCACGTGGGTGAAGGATATGATGGAAGATCAGATGTCCCAGGTCACATGAGGCGATGGACCGGTGAGAGGGCGACTTTTTCCCGACCATCCGGTCGATGCCCAGCGTGTCCGTCTTAGAGCATCTCTAGCAGATACCGGATAAGCCCCCGCGGCCCGAAAAGCAACTGATATTTTTCGGTTCCGGGGTGAAATTTGAGTCAGACCAGATCCCGGATAAGCCCCCCTACTGGAAAAAAATATCCAGGGCGCAGAAAATTTCACCTCTCGTGCTCTACTTCTTCCGTTTCGGCCGCTCTTTTTCCAGCACCCCGCACTCTTGGCGCGAACACCACCCGTGTTGAAGTTTCACCGCGTGCTGTCACCCGCCTCACCCGCCACCGCATCTCGCCGCCGTGCCGCGCCACCCGCCGCCGTCCCCTACTTCCCCGCACCGTGGAGACGGTTCGCCGCGTCCCACTTGGTCGTTTCCACCAAGTTTCGTCACCGGAGACGGCGTATCCCGTCCACGTGGCCGCCGCCGCGGCCATGGATCTGGGCGCCTAGTTGCCACGAAGCTCAATCTCGTCGCGGGAGTGGCTGCTCGGGGCGGATCTGAGCAACGGACACAGGGGAGTGGCTGCTCCGAGCTCAGGAGCGGGTCCAAGGCGGCCGACTTTGGAGCCGGTGCGGGTTGGAAACTCCGGCGAGATTGAGGTGAGTTTTCGGCCGAATTAATTGTTGATTCGTGTTGGGTACGTTTAAAATTGCTCCATTTAGCCTAAATCATTGAAATATTTACGGTGCTAAATGGATTGGAGTTCCTCCTCCTCCACCTCCTCCTCTGATTCGGATGATTCCGAGATTGAGGAGATCCTCTTCGATGATGATATTGAGCACATGAATTTCCGGTACCAGTATCGGTAGGGTCTGTAGAACAGATGTGGTAAACTCGTTTGAAATTTCCAGGTCAACCGGATACGTGATATCCGGTACCAAATTTTCCGGTATCGGCTAGAGATGCTTTTACAACAGTGGCACACATCAGAAAAGGACGATCTTCATCAAGATGTGAGTAGAGAGAAAGTTGGCACGGACATGTCTTTGGCGGTACGGTTTCACGACATATAGACATCCTCTTCCTTTCGCTGACACATCATCGGCGGGACCCACATAGCACAAGGTCATCGTAGAAGGTGAAAAGAATGGAGGACTGCGACGCCAGGGGCGTGGGCCGCCGCCGGCGGCTGACCCTTGCGCCGGAACCGGGATCCGAAGGAAGCGGTTCGCGTTTCTCTGTGCTCGCTCCCCTAGACGAAGGCGAGTCAGTGGGGGCGGCGGAGGTCACCTCTCGGGCCGCGTTGGAGGTGTTGGAGGGGGAGGATCTAGGGGACGGCGGTGGTTGGATCGCGGTGGGCCGGCGGCCGATGCAAACGGAGGAGGGGCTCCTGCAGGAGTTCTGGGAGTATGCTGGATTCCCGACGCCGGAGTCGCGCCCTTGGGAAGCTCCCACTACGTCGCCGGTTCAGGCTATGGCAGGTACATCTATTTTTTATGGGTGCCGGTCGCCGAAGGAGCAGTCGAGATCCGAACCAACGGTGGTGGTACCTACGGAGTTGGGTCCGGCTGCGGTGGAAGTGCAGAGATGACGGTCGTCGTCACCGCCGGCCGCTGCCGCGAGGCAGCTCGTCGGGCTGCGGGTTCGGCTGGGGTGGAGGGGGCCGCTCCCTAAACCTCGCATCACCCCTCCACCGTGCTAGGGGGAGTTCCTACCGGCTTCTTTCTCGGCGGCGTTGGAGGCAGCGGCCGGTACGGTGGACGACGGCGGCAGGCTGGCGAGCGTGATCTTGGCGGAGATGGCGGGATCTGGCGCAGTTCTTAATTCTGCTGACGTGGATGGTGGGCCAGGCGCGTCGAGCGATCGAGGCCGTCGGCCCTGGGATCACCTGCGTCGGGTGTATAGGGGGATATGGAGGGCCTTTTCGAACCCTAATTCCCCTATTTGCTCGACGGCCGCGTCCCCATCGTCTCTCGCTCCGCGGCTGCCGTCTCCGTCGCCGGCCAGGTCCTCCTCGTCGCCGGGCCTCCATTCCTTTGCGCAGGTGGTGGCCTCGCCTCCGAGTGCTATGGCGGGGCAGCAGCCTCCCGCGGGGGGCCGAGCTCCGGTTCCTAGGGCTCCGGTGCCTCCTCAGCAAGTGGTGGCGGCATCCCGGGCGGCGGTAGCGGCAACTGCTTCGTCATCGTCGGCCGTTGTGCCGGAAAGGAGGGACTCCTCCGCGCCGCCGACCGTCGCTCCTAGGCGTCCGGCCGGGGCTCCGCTGGTGGTGCAACCCACGCTGCCAATCGCCGCCTCGGCGGGGGTGTAGCAGGGGGCTCCGCTGTCGCTCAACCACCGATGCAGGTTGCCGGCGGGGCTGCGCCTCGGATGGTGGGTGCTGGACAGAAGCGGAAGGCAAAGGGCAGGCCGGCGCGTCCTCAGGCTGTGAATCAGCGGGCACCGCCGGTTGTTGTGACGCTGGTGGAAGCAGTCGTGACGCTGGCGACCGTTGTTGGCTTGGCGCTAGTGGTTGACGATGTGGTACCTCCGGCTAACTTAGTGGTTGTTCCGGCTGGGAAGAAGGTCAAGGTGTGGTGTTGGAAGTGTGCCTCCAAGTCTCATGCTGTTCGTGACTGTACTGCTCGGCACCACTGTTATATCTGCGACAATGACAAGCATCCTATGGAGCGCTGTCCAGCGCTGAAGTTGCCGAAGCCGGTTACCTTTGTTGCAGGTATGGGTCATGGTGACACAGGGTTCAATCAGTTCCCGGACTGTGTGTTCAGGGAGCACTTGGCACCGGAGGTGTCGTGGTATGGACATATGCCTAAGTGTAGTCTTGTGAGGTGTGGGAGCAGCTTGCACAGCTGGCGGCATCTACAGGCGGGATTGGGCACTAAGGTATGAACTGACACACGATGTACCCAGGTTCGGAGCCCTCGTGGTGAGATAACACTCCTACTCCTGCTTGTGTTCTTGCTTATTAACGGTGGACAGGTTACAAACTTGCTCCTTGAGCTGTATGTGATGATCCGGCTAGTGTGGCCGGGTGAGTAGTATAGGGTTTCCTCAACTAAGTAACTGAATGCTCAACCCCCTTCTCTGGAGGCCACACACCCCTTATATAGGGATGAGGAGGTGTTGTACATTGGTGGGTCCGGCTCATTACACGCTGATAGGCGGGGGCCGGCTGCCCGACCCGGACCCGGCGGGTTCGGCTACAGTCTTCTTCCTTCCCACAGTGTTCTTCCTTCAGGTGCCGTGGGCGCCGCACGGTATGGAGGCGCCGCTGTCGGGGACGTGCAGGGCCGGGTGGCGCGCTGCCGGTTTGGTCGGCTCGCTGTCGGGGACGTGCGAGGCCGGGTGGCGTGCCTCCAGTCTGGTCGGCTCCGGCCGCGGCGGGCGCGGGTCGGCGACCAACGGCACGCCCGACACTGTACGTCGTGGGGGCCGTCGTAGTGGCGTAGTGGGCGACGTGAGGCCTGCGGCCGCCTCTGTAGCCATGCCGCTCCGTCGGCGACCTTGGCCGGCTGGGGAGCAGCCGGCGTGTGTCCGATGGGATGCCGTGGTCCTTGTAGGTGATCCAGCTGGCAGGTGGCGTTGGGCTAGTCCGGCTGAAGGATCCGGCTGGATTCGTCCAGCCGTAGCCATGCCGCCCTGTCGGCGGCCCTGGCCAGCTTGGGAGCAGCCGGCGTTGAGCCAGTGCAGCTGAAAGATCCAGCCGGATTGCCTTGAAATCTTGTCCTGTAAACGGTTATGAACACCCGGGGGTCATCCCCCCGACACTAGCCCCCGAACACGTTGGGGTTTGTCCGGGTGGCACGGCCGGGTAAACGTCTGCGTGTTGATGTAGTTTCAGTCTTTGAGTTTGTCGGTGTAGAGGTTGTCGCCGGTTAGAAAAACGCTGGCTCGAGTTTGCCAACCTGGGTCGGCCAGCTAGGCGTCTTGAGTTCAGCATCGGGCCGGCTGGGCGTCTTGAATTCAGGGCCGGGCCGGCTGGAACTGATGTCAGGGATGACGTCTGGCCGTCCCGTCAGCCTGACACCCCACTACCCGGCTCGGTCGCGTCGCTTCGGGTTCCGGGTCGGGATCTTCCGCGCCGGTTGCCGCATTTGGCGGAGGTAGTGGGATCCTTTGTGGTTGTAACCGCTGCGCGCGTCTGACGGTTGCCCACCACGTGGCCCAAATCGTGGGGATCGTGGCAGGAGCCCAGGAGGCGGCCTCCGCCTTCAAATAGGCCGCCCGTCCTCCTCCTTCTTCCTCCCGCTTCCTGCTTCCTATCTCTTCTCCGCCGCCGCTGCTCTCGCTCACCTCCGTCTCCGCCTCTCTGAAAGGACACGGATGTCGCCTAGAGGGGGAGGGGGTGAATAGGCTATTTAAAATAATTACGGTTAAGGCTTGAATAAATGCGGAATAAAGCTAACGTTTAATTTATCAAGCCAAAACCTAAACTAGCTAGGTTTACCTATGTGCACCAACAACTTATGCTAAGCAATATAATCGACTAGGTGATAGCAAGATATATAACTTCAAGCTAGATGGCTATCACAAAGTAAGTAGCATAAGTAAGAAGCTCGGGTATAGAAATACCGAGGCACTTGGAGACGATGATTTATCCCGAAGTTCACTTCCCAATGGAAGCTAGTCTCCGTTGGAGTGGCGCGGTGTTCACCAAAGTGAAACACCGAGTAGCCTTGATATGGCCAACCGTATCTCCGTTGTGTCTTACCACCGATGTGGCGAGGCACTTGTCACTATATTGCCATTGAGGTTGACAACTAGAACCTTTATAAGGATGAAGCTCACTCCACAAGTTGGAGGGTCTTCACCAAATGCACCGAGCCGCCAAGACTCGATGCTCCAAGGCCAGGGCACACACCACAACTCAATTGGTGGCTCCCGGCAACGTCTTCGTAGCTACCAAAGCTCCGAGACGAACAAGGTTGAGCCACACTCCACAACCTAATTGGAGGCTCTCAACAAATCCCGTGAGCCACCAAGACTCCGAGAAATCAACAACCGTCTAGGGTACCAACGTGCCCTAGAGGAACAAGCTCTAGGGCACCCAAGCACCCAAGAGTAACAAGCTTCTCAACTTCACTTTCCACGAATCACCGTGGAGAACTCAAACCGATGCAACCAATGCAATGGCAAGAACACACTAAGTGGTCAAATCCTTCTCTCCAAAATCCAACCAAAGTAACTAATGCTATGGAGGGATTTAAGAGGAAGAACAAGAGGAGAAACACCAAGAACTCCAAAATCTAGATCTACTAGGTTCCCCTCACTTAGAGGAGGAATGGATTGGTGGAATGGTAGATCTAGATCTCCTCTCTTGAATCCCTAAATTTGGGCAAGAATCATTGGAGGGATTGAGAGGAATCAAGCTCACAAGTTTGCAACAATGGAGGAGAGAGAGAGAGAGTGAGTGAGCTCAAAAGGTTAGGGAACCTTTGGGGAAGAAGCCCCCTTTTTATAGGTCAACAAGATCTGACCGTTATGCAGTTTTCGTGGTCGTCCGGAATTGGTCCGGAATATTCTGAAACACTAACAGAGAGCAAAACTGGTTCACCTCGGAATCCGTCTGGAATAGATCCGGAAAATTCGAGCTGTCCGGAATGACCCGAAAAATTCCGGATGAGATACAGAGTGTAAAACAGCACGCACGAGAAACGCGATATCTTTTGCATCCGGACTCCGTTTTCGATGATCTTGGGCTCGTTGGAATCACCACAACGAGCACTACAAGATTATGCATAGAAACATCATTGTACAACATGGGAGGGTAAAACCAAATGGGGAAATGTTAGATCTCTCTCTAAATGAATAACCGGTAAACCCCAAAATCAAAAACACAATAGTCTTTCATACGAAATCCGTTTTTGATGATCTTGAGCTTGCATTGAAGATCAAGACAAGCTCTAAAACCACATCTAGATAAAAGCCAAATAAGAATAGGCAATGGAGATTTTGGTATGGGTAGGAAGGTGTGAACCTTTCCTCACTAGTGAATCGGCAAAATCTCCACCACCGAAAATGCAATAGACGATGCAACGAAATCCATTTTCGGTGAACTTGGTCTTGTCATGACAAGCACGACAAGCACCAAGACCACACCACGATAAGAGCCAAATAAGACCAATAAAGATGATTAAAAGAATGCAAGGATGCAAAGGCTTGAGCTCTCTACGACCGATACGCTAAAGCTCACTTGAGAGCCCCTCTTGATAGTACAGTTACCTATCCTAAAACCCGGTCTCCCAACTACACCGCGAGACCGGTAAAATAGAAACCCTATCAAGATCATACCTTTGCCTTGCGCATTCCACTTGAGCTAGATGATGACGATCTTGATCTCCTCTCAAGTGGATCACCTTTCTTTGTCTTGCGCATTCCACTTGAGCTAGATGATGACGATCTTGATCTCCTCTCAAGTGGATCACCTTTCTTGATTACGCTCTGCTCGGTGAAGCCTCGCATATTGCTCCCCCATACACCAATATGGGAGAGACACTCTTTCGCATATCTTCACTTGCCCTTATCTTGTATGTTGATCAACTTGCACTTAGCCTTGATCAACATATAATCTTCTTCTTTTAGCCTCGACTCCAACATATGGAGTTCAAGCATTCCATACGGACCACACTGCAAATATAACTCAAAGCACACATTAGTCCATAGAGATTGTCATTAATTACCAAAACAACACATGGGGCAACCATGCACTTTCAATCTCCCCCATTTTGGTAATTGATGACAATCCCTTTTAAGAGGGTTTATATAATGAATAAAGCAACCTTGCAAGATAAACAAGCAAGGATGCAAAGCGCATTAAAGGCAAATGCAACAAAAGCATAAAACCCAAATTCCCTTAAACCCTCTAAACTTCTCCCCCATTGGCATCGATTGCCGAAATGGGAAGAAAAATTTAGAGAGCCAATATAATATGAGTTCCTCCATTAATTTGTGCATTTCTCAAGATATGAGTGAAATCAAATGCACATATCTATTGACGAATAATTAGAGGAAATCAAACTATATTGAGGATCCAAAGATTGCAAAGGGATAAAGTAATTTTAAACATCTCCAAAAAGGAGAAAAGCAATCGAGAAGATCCAAAGCGAGAGTTCTAAATAAAAATGGAGAAGCTCCCCAATGTTCATGCACTATTGAGGAGTGCACAAATATGGAATCCTCGCTCCCCCAAAATCATCTAGAACACGCAACAAGTGCAAGAGTGCATAAAGCAAAAGCAAATCATAGTACTTGCACCAAAGATATGGTTGAGCCATAATGAGATACCAATTTTCAAAGATTCAACATAAGATAGGCCCAACCGAGATAAAAGGAAGATCTTTAAAAAGGTATGTTCACAAGCTTAGGGATACCAATTGGAAACTAAAACTAATTGAAAATGCCAAAAGCTAGTGAGAGCATTTAGCCGATAAAAATTCAACATGCTCACCATGGTAAGCATGAAGTAAAAAGATCCTCAACAAATACATGAGTGTGCAAAGATACCAATAAAAATGAGACAAGCACTCATGAGACAATTTTGGAGCCACCAAAGAATTATAGATAAAAGCAAGGTAGCTCAAAAGAATTAGGATACCAACTAAAAGGTGACCTCTCTCATATGTATAGGTTTCTAAGTAGACAAATCATTGATGATATACATCCACAAAGAAACTTGCACATATGAGATGGTTGATAAAGTGGAAACCATGGTATCCAAAAGGGAAGTCATGAATATACAAAAGAGATTATTGCTTAAAAGCATAGCACATAGCTCAAATTTATCTCATTGTATATAAATGAACTTCGAAAATATCAAAGACATCACACATATCACTAAGGGAACAAGAGATAGTGAAGATGCTTTGAGATAGGCAACAAGTATCATAAACAAATAATACCAATTGAAGAAAAGGTTTTTGCAATTTCATCACAAATATCACAAGGATATACCAAGTGAAGGAAACAAGTCAAAAACACAACAATTGCAAAATAGGAGCTTTCATGCTAAGAAACAACCTACACAAGGTTGAAAGATAGAAAGGTATGCATGAGGTAGATACTTGTTACCGAGATGCATTGGTGATGACAAGGATGATCCTTTGTTAGTCATCATAGCTTGACTCCTAAAATCACATGGTGAGACCACCTTCCTTATGAATGAGGCAAGCATCCAACGCTTCTCAATTGTACCTAAAACACAATTCAAGTAAAAAATGGTTCCCAAACTCATTGGGTTCCATAGTAGTTAGATAAACTACAATATATAGGAAACACTCCACATAAATATGTGCATATAGATATGAAATTGAATTTCATGCACATCTTAGCCGATTTAGGATTTGGTGGAGTATCCCCTATATATTGGATCAAGAAAGACTAGCATGCCATAAAATAAATATACAAGTAAATATGCATGCATAGACTTGCAAGAACCAAATGAGATACAATTTGGACAAAAACACCAAGTAAACCAAGAAGAGAGCACACCAAAGTGTGACACAAAAAGGTTGTCCAAATTATATCAAATACAAATCAACACATGATTGAGGAAAAATTAAATCAACATATGATTGATTCCAAAACACATCAACACATGAAGTGTGATATCAATAGGAATCAAATCAAACAACACATGAGAGATAAGACACCAATTGAAAATAAGATACCAACTAGGAGAAAAGATACCAAGAAGAGGATAATACTTGACCGGAATCAAGTAAAGTAAAATAAAGCAATAAGGTATCAAAATTCCACAATAAGTATCAATTGAAACAAATATCTATGGAGGAGATATTAAATTCCAATTAATACCAATTGAAGGTACCTAGGCAAGGCCAATGAGCATATAAGATAAAAGAAAGAGACATGCTTAAAGGATTTTCTCATTCTATAGGATAAACATAAAACAAGAAATGAGAAAGCAAGACTCCCAAGAGAGAGCAAGGTTACACCAAATAAACCAAACACCCTCTACACTTTTCATGATGGCACAAAGCATCAAGAGAAAAAGATTTGTCTTCCATAAACACATATGATAGAAATCAAATGCCAATTGAAAGGATTAAATATTGATAGATAGGATAGTGTTCTAAATAAAAGGAATGCTCCCCCAAGACTCATACATTATTTTTGATATTTGAATTTGAATACAAAATGCACGCACAAGGGATCATTACTCTTCATATTTTATTTACAACACTAAACACTACCAATTGAAAATTAGGATCCATGCAAGAGGCAAGGAAGGCAATGGGAGTCAAAATAAATATTTTGGCAAGAGATGGGGCAAATAAAAGCCAATGCCAATGTAAGGATAATAAAAAATATTCTATCACAAACATAAATATGGGTTGTCCAAGGACAATGACCATCTGGAATTATTTTCCCGGTGATAGAGGTATCAACTAATGTCCTCACAAGATAAAACATATGGCAAGAGATAAGAAATAAAACACCATATTTTAATAAGGTTTGTTGGTAGTTCCAACTATTCAAACCAACCAGCAAGGCCATGGTTAGAATAATATGGAACAAATGGTTTCTCAAATAATATATAGGAATTCATATTAGAGAGAAACCATATCAAGCAAACTCACACAAACAAGAGCCAAAGGGTAACCAAAAAGGAAAATTGGAACTTGTTTGAGCAAACATGCCACATAGAAATAAGATAATTTACAATATCAAATCTAAGTGGCAAACCTCAAATGTTCACATTTTGTGGGATTGTAATATGCACATAGCTTATTACTCCCCGATAATGTGATAATTCATTTTATCTAAGCAAGAGGCAAACAAAACCAACTAGAGAAGTTAATGGACATTGTAGAATTTGAATTTCTCATGAATATGACATACCACATAGTAACTAGATAATATTGAAATATCAATACTAGGTGGTGTGCCTCATGTACACACATTTTTAGGTTAGTGAAGTGCACAAAGCATATCACTCCCCCAAAATGGGATAGTCCATTAATATCTCAAAAGAGCCAATTGAAATCAACACAAGATCCAATAAAGACTCAACACAAAGTTTACACATATATGGAGCGCACATTAACATACACAAACTTGATTGCTCAAGGTAAGTAATAAGCACAACATATACAAGCACATGCTAGGAACAAAACTAACACATGCAAAGGAGCAAGCAACTTTCAATGTATATATAATTTAAATACAAGTTACCGCAAGAAGGAGCATTGGATATGAGATAGATATGTGATACTCCAATTTGCTTGGCTTGATTAAATATAACCATGAAGATCCCTTAATTCTTCAAATGATAGCCAAGTCGCCAATGCCCTCCATCACAACCTATTGATCAAGTTTGAGCTTGTTGGTCCCCAACCAAGTTGGGTCCTAAGAGGTTAGTCACAATAGGCTTGGGAACCCAAATGGTGCTTTTCTTGACACCACTTTGAGTCCCCACATATTTGGCAAACACATTGCCAACCCTATCCTTTCTAAGAGAATAAACATCATCAATTATTATGGGGTTGGATAGAGTACCATTAGTGCATGAAGAAGCCAAGTGACCCTTCTCACGGCATAAGTAGCAACATTGACTCTTTTCTTTCTTCTTAATAGGCTCCTCAACTTGAGGAGCAATGACTTGAGTCTTCTTAGGAGGTGGCCCTTGTTCAACACGAGGTTGAGCACGAGATTGAACAATAGGCCGCTTCCCTAGTTGCTTCTCACTAAGAGCCTTCTTCTTCATTGGGCAATCCCTAACATGGTGCCCTTCAACTTTGCACTTGAAGCAAACAATCTTGGCCGAATGATTGACTTGTTCTTGGCCCTTCTTATTGCTACTCTTGGACTTGTTCTTGATATTGGAGTTGAATCCAAGTCCACTCTTGTCATTGGGGGATTTTTGCACACTCAACATGTTGTCAAGTGTGGCCTTCCCTTTATGACGCTTCTCCACATCTTTCTTCAAAGAAGTGGCTTGTGCCTTGTGCTCTTTAGTCTTCCCTACAAGGTTAGTAGCTACACAAGTACTAGTGGAAGTTGAGGCTTCATTGTTAGAGCAACTAGGCACGAAATGTAATTCAACATATGATTTACCACTAGTGTGAGATGAAGAATTACAAGGACTAGCACATGGCATTATAGCATTTTTAGTAGAAGTTGTGCCATTGTCCACATGAGGCTCACTAGATATTACCTTGGTAGCGATAGCCTCATGAGCTAACTTTAGCTTATCATGAGATACTAGAAGATCCTCATGAAAGCTCGAGAGCTTCTCATGGCTTTCTTCCAATATCTCATAATTGCTAGTTAGCAATTTAAGTTGAGCCCTTAGCTCAACATTCTCCTTTAAAATGGATGCTTCACAAGAAATAGAGTTAGTAGCACAAGCATCAACATTAATAGCAATGGGAGAACAAGTAGGAAGCTCTTTTAGCAATTGAGCTTGGAGTTGATCATGGGACTTAGTGAGATGTGCAAGAGAACCTTCGAAGGATTTGACATCCTTTTCAAATTTCTCATTAGCCTCAAGAGTCTAACAATTTTAACAACAAGCTTATCATTTTTTATTTTAAAATCATTAGCCACCTTGAGAGCTCTATCATGGGTTTCATTTACTTTAGATAACTCTAGAGTAAATGTCTCCTCAAGAGATTTCTTGGTGGTTTGTTCTTCTTCAAGAGCTTCCTCAAGATCCGCAATCTTGTTCGCATACTCACGTTCACGGCTAAGACTTTCATCTTTGCGTGCTTCCAAATCATCTAATTCTTGCTTGTACCCAACAAAGGTAGTTATGAATTCTATGAAACTATCATGAGCATTTTTATTATTATGAAGAGCACTGTTGAACAATTTCACGCTTATTCATAAGGGAGTCAAAACTATTATCCTCATCTTCACTATCTTCATCATCATTTGAGATATTGGGGTTCAAAGTTGAAGATACCTTTGAAGCCTTAGCCATAAGGCAAAAGTGAGTAGAGGGCGATGATGAAGAATTACTTGAGGCTCTATGAGATTCCTTATCTTGTTCCATGAGGTGATCGGTTTCCTCTACATTGTTAGCCAAACAAGTACTAGAGGAAATAGAAGCATTTTTATCATGGCAACAAGATAAAGCAAGCATATCATCATGAGATTTATATAGGTGATTTTTAGAAGATATGCAAGGACTATCAACACAAGCATGTGAAACATTTATAGTGCTAGATGTGTTTAAGTCCAAAGATAAATCATTGCAATAAGATAGAGATGAAATATCATCTATAAGAAGCTCACTATCATCATTGCAAAGTTTATCCCTACTCACCATTGCATTATTTTGTGGCTTGCCACATGTAGGTGAAGTAGAAGAAGTTGAGAACTCATCACGCCCGGAGGTGGAGGGAGAACAATCATTTCCACAATCAATGGACACACCATATTTGTCTTGAAGCTTTGTCCATAGCTCATGAGCATTCCGATAAGGAGAGATCGACAAAGCAACTGCATTTCTCAAAGCCATGAAAATTGCCTTAGAAGCTTGAGCATCTAGATAAGAATTTTTCTCATCCTCTAAAGATAATCTTTTCGGATCCTTTGGAGGAGAAAAACCCATATCTAAAATTCGCTCTATATTTGGATTAATGGCCCTAAAAGAATTTAGCATGCGATTTCTCCAATCATCATAATTTGTGCCATCAAATATTAACAAAGAGGCATTGTGCACTAAACCACTAGACGACATCTTTACTCTCTAGGCCGTGAAGCCCTATAAAGAGAGAACCTGCTCTGATACCAATTGAAAGGACACGGATGTCGCCTAGAGGGGGGGGGGGGGGTGAATAGGCGATTTAAAATTATTACGGTTAAGGCTTTGAATAAATGCGGAATAAAACTAACGTTTAATTTATCAAGCCAAAACCTAAACTAGCTAGGTTTACCTATGTGCACCAACAACTTATGCTAAGCAATATAATCGACTAGGTGATAGCAAGATATATAACTTCAAGCTAGATGGCTATCACAAAGTAAGTAGCATAAGTAAGAAGCTCGGGTATAGAAATACCGAGGCACTTGGAGACGATGATTTATCCCGAAGTTCACTTCCCAATGGAAGCTAGTCTCCGTTGGAGCGGCGCGGTGTTCACCAAAGTGAAACACCGAGTAGCCTTGATATGGCACACCATATCTCCGTTGTGTCTTACCACCGATGTGGCGAGGCACTTGTCACTATGTTGCCATTGAGGTTGACAACTAGAACCTTTACAAGGATGAAGCTCACTCCACAAGTTGGAGGGCCTTCACCAAATGCACCGAGCCGCCAAGACTCGATGCTCCAAGGCCGGGGCACACACCACAACTCAATTGGTGGCTCCCGGCAATGTCTTCGTAGCTACCAAAGCTCCGAGACGAAAAAGGTTGAGCCACACTCCACAACCTAATTGGAGGCTCTCAACAAATCCCGTGAGCCACCAAGACTCCGAGAAATCAACAACCGTCTAGGGTACCAACGTACCCTAGAGGAACAAGCTCTAGGGCACCCAAGCACCCAAGAGTAACAAGCTTCTCAACTTCACTTTCCACGAATCACCATGGAGAACTCAAACCGATGCAACCAATGCAATGGCAAGAACACACTAAGTGGTCAAATCCTTCTCTCCAAAATCCAACCAAAGCAACTAATGCTATGGAGGGATTTAAGAGGAAGAACAAGAGGAGAAACACCAAGAACTCCAAAATCTAGATCTACTAGGTTCCCCTCACTTAGAGGAGGAATGGATTGGTGGAATGGTAGATCTAGATCTCCTCTCTTGAATCCCTAAATTTGGGCAAGAATCATTGGAGGGATTGAGATGAATCAAGCTCACAAGTTTGCAACAATGGAGGAGAGAGAGAGTGTGAGTGAGCTCAAAAGGTTAGGGAACCTTTGGGGAAGAAGCCCCCTTTTTATAAGTCAACAAGATCTGACTGTTATGCAGTTTTCGTGGTCGTCCGAAATTGGTCCGGAATATTCCGAAACACTAACAGAGAGCAAAACTAGTTCACCTAGGAATCCGTCCGGAATAGATCCGGAAAATTTCGAGCTGTCCGGAATGACCCAGAAAATTCTGGATGCGATACAGAGTGTAAAACAGCACGCACGAGAAACACGATATCTTTTGCATCCGGACTCCGTTTTCGATGATCTTGGGCTCGTTGGAATCACCACAATGAGCACTACAAGATTATGCATAGAAACATCATTGTCCAACATGGGAGGGTAAAACCAAATGGGGAAATGTTAGATCTCTCTCTAAATGAATAACCGGTAAACCCCCAAAATAAAAAACGCAATAAGTCTTTTATACGAAATCCGTTTTTGATGATCTTGAGCTTGTATTGAAGATCAAGACAAGCTCTAAAACCACATCTAGATAAAAGCCAAATAAGAATAGGCAATTGAGATTTTGGTATGGGTAGGAAGGTGTGAACCTTTCCTCACTAGTGTATCGGCAAAATCTCCACCACCGAAAATGCAATAGACGATGCAACGAAATCCGTTTTCAGTGAACTTGGTCTTGTCATGACAAGCACGACAAGCACCAAGACCACACCATGATAAGAGCCAAATAAGAACCAATAAAGATGATTGCAAGAATGCAAGGATGCAAAGGTTTGAGCTCTCTATGACCGATACGCTAAAGCTCACTTGAGAGCCCCTCTTGATAGTACGATTACCTATCCTAAAACCCGGTCTCCCAACAACACCGCGAGGCCGGTAAAATAGAAACCCTATCAATATCATACCTTTGCCTTGCGCATTCCACTTGAGCTAGATGATGACGATCTTGATCTCCTCTCAAGTGGATCACCTTTCTTGATTACGCTCCGGTCGGTGAAGCCTCGCATATTACTCCCCCATACACCAATATGGGAGAGACACTCTTTCGCACATCTTCACTTGCCCTTATCTTGTATGTTGATCAACTTGCACTTAGCCTTGATCAACATATAATCTTCTTCTTTTAGCCTCGACTCCAACATATGGAGTTCAAGCATTCCATACGGACCACCACTGGAAATATAACTCAAAGCACACATTAGTCCATAGAGATTGTCATTAATTACCAAAACAACACATGGGGCAACCATGCACTTTCACTCTCGCCACGGCACACCACGGGCCCGCGCTCCTCCGATCTTCGACACCGCGCAGCCGACGTCACGCTGGAGAGCGAGATGGCCGCCCGCGAGGGCGACGGCTACTGGCGGGGATCCATTGTGGATGACGAGGTGATTTCCCAACTTCGGCGCGACGGGGTGCTGGGCACCGAGGACGACATCGCGGTGCGTGCTCCCACCGGCGATGAGATCCGGCCTGCTCCGCGCCACGGCGAGGCCGTCGTCTTCATCGACCACCTCAAACGCGGACTCGCCCTCCCGGTGAGCCCGTTCTTCCGTCAATTCCTCGATTACTTCGAGCTCCAACCCCACCATATCGGGGCGAACTCCATCGCCCAGCTGAGCTTCTTCGCCACCCTTTGCGAGGCATATCTGGTGTAACATCCCAAATTTTGGAATGTTTTAAAAATCACAAAAATTTAAAACTTTTATTAATAATTAAATAAAGTCTCCAAAAATCAAGAAAAGCTTTTATAGAAGATTGTTTTGACATCTTCAAAGTTATATTTTAAATTAAATATTCCTTTATCTTCCTATCTCAATTTTAAAGTCTTGGAAATAAAATATTTAAATGGGGTTTTCAAATAATATTTTCCCCTTTTGTTTATTGTTTTAAAATAAATAATATGGGGATATTATAAACCCTATTTCATTTGTGGAAATAATAAATACTTTTTCAAGCTTTGTTTTATAAAAATGTTTTATCTTAAATTATTTTAATATGAAAATGAGTTATCATTTTGAATGATATTACTCATATTATCCTCTGGTTTTTAATTAAATATTTTGGGATATTTATAAACCTTAATTTCGAAATTTCCCAAATAGCCATATAAGGCAAATTTGACCAAAAGGGTATTTTGGTATTTTTTCTTTTACCAAAAATAGTTCCTAAATGTTTACTCTGAATATTTGGAATTTTACAAAATATTACAAATTTATTTCACTTGATTTGGAGGCCTAAATCAAAATTTGTAAAAGAAAACAGAAAATAAAGAAAAAGAAATGATGACGTCATGCTGACGTCATCACTCATCTTCAACTTCCCGCACGGGAGTTACGCCTCACGTTGCCGTTTCTTCCCACCTTGATTCCGGGCGAATTACTACACCAATCGACGAGCCGTTCGTTCCTACACGAAGCCCTCGATGCCCTCTCTCGTTTGAACCCAAAAGCCCCAACCAAGAACCTCTAGGCTGCCCGAATCGAGCTCGTCCTTGCCGCGGTCGCCGTCGTCGTCAACCTCAATTTTCGGCGAACCTACGCCCCCTTTCGTCTTCTCCACAACCCCAATAGCTTACCCACCAACTTGCGCAACTCATAGACAACACGGTCTACCCAGGGAACCTCTTGAGCACGACCGCCACGAAGCCGACCGTTACCTCCGCCGCGACCAAGTTTCCGACGAGGTGAGTCGTCTCCTCGTCTATCCGTGATGTCCAATGCGACCACCGCATCCTCCCGCACCTCTTTGACCAACTTGTGCATCTCCAGGATCATAGAAACGGCCCGGGGGTCCATGACCCGTGAGTGCCGTCCGCCACCACCAACTCCAGCCGCTCCTTGCCTCTGTTCAAGGACGCACGCGAGGACGCCACCGCGCCAACGACCCAGCCTCGACGGTCCGCGCCTCGTCATCATATCCTCGAGCTCGGAGGACCACGGGAACATCGTCGACGTCCACGGCAGCGCCGCCCGCCGCCGTCCGCTCCTCTCCGACGACCACTGCACCGCCGGTAGAAACCCTAGCATCTCCACCGTCAGATCTATCGTGAACGGCCGTGATTAGATCCAAATCCCGAATCGGTACGCTGAGGTGGCAAGCCCAGTCAGCGCCACGTTGTCGCCTCGTCAGCACCAGTCAGGATCCAGTCAGCCAGGGAATTTCTGTGAATTTCCAGAATTTGATTTAAATGGCCTTTTTACAGAAAAGTCCCTGCAACTTCAAACCTTCATATCTTTTTCTCTGTTTGGCCAAATTAGACAAATAATACCTTTTTGGAAACCTTAGGAAAATTAGAATCTTTTGGCTGTATTAGTTTTCTGTTTTGTCTAATTTATATTTATTCAAATTTCAAATGAGGAGTTTGAGTAAATTTGACATAACTTTAGTTTAAAAATGTATTTTTGAGTGAATCCAATTCCAGTAGCTTTGTTTAGAAGCCCTCTGTCCAGAGAGACCAAAACCAGGCCTAGCTACCACCTTTTCAAACATAAACATTGAAAGTGTGCCAAAGGCCATTTAAATGTTAATGTTTTGCAAACCGCAGTTTCATAATGTTTTTAAAACTCTTTTGACCAACTCTTTTGTGTGATCACTTTGATCAAGACCAATCCCAACAACCTGGAAACAACCCTTCAACCTATTCAAATTTGGAATATCCAAATTTGATTTCAGACCAACCCCTGACCCAAATGGCAAACCCCAAACCTAATGCATTGATTCTTTTTGCATATGGGATCATGTATTGAAACTTCGACCACCAACCTAGTTATGTTTATTTCTATCTATGTTTGTTGTTATGTTTGTTTCTTTGGATTGTTGTATTGTTCTTATTGCCATATGTTTGTATTGTATAGATCGAACGGAGAGCTACGAGCTAGTTACGTCGATAAGAGTGAGTGAGCAACGACATCTTTCAAAGGCAAGTGCATACACCTTTCATGAAAGACCTACTATTTTATTATATATGCATTGTAGACTATTTCAATAGTATGCATGATAGGTGTAATACTATATTGCTATGCAGACCTATCTAATATATCACCCCTTTATTCCTGTTGATTTAGGAACCCATTCACTTGGTAGAAGTTAGAACTGCTATGCTGAAATGTTTTAATGTAGTACGAAAGGATAAAAACTCTACTAAGTTAATGAACTACCTGGGTGGCAATTGGTTTTGCTCTATTGGTGGTCAAAGTTGAGTGGCTGCTCAGGGCCATTTCCATGGTTTTAACTGAGTACGTGCACTTGTGAACGGCCACCCAGGAACAAAGAGATTTAAGTCACCCCAAGTTTAGATTGCTTCCAGTCCAGCCACTTGGTATTATGGCTCTGCCTTGACTAAGTAAGTTCTAGGAACCTGATTCCGACAGTTCTCAGCGGATGAATGTCTTGTATGGGTCTGTCTGACGAACAGGGGACTGTTTCCCAAAGGTCTCGTCTTCATCTTCACCTTTCCTTTTCACTACAAGAAGGTCAAGGTCAGAATGGGTTGATGAAGTCTCGTGGTGAAAGTGCACAACCTCTCGAGAGTGTAAAACTATGATCATAGCCGTGTCCCCGGTTACGGACAATTCTGAGCAGCTGGACAAGGATGTCGATGGAAAATCTCCTCATTCCAATTTCATAATAAAATTTGATGGGTGAACACGGGTATATGAGACCTTGGATGCGTTCCATGGGTGAGTCTCATATTCTTTTTGAGCAAGAAAATGTTTTATGAAAAGTAGGACAAAATTGGCTTTATGCAATAGCCTTTGACTCCACCAGCCAAACATGCATATAGATTTAGACTTGCCATTTTATATTCCACCATAGTATTCACTTGCCGGCCTGTCACAAGGTATTGACCCAAATTCCCTGGGCTGCAACGTTAATGTTGCAGGTTTTTACGATGACGCGTGAGGACGTCTACTTTTCGAGCTTGCAACCAACATGTATGCCAGTGGCACATGAAGATGATGAAGCTCTCTGTGCTACTTATGTTTCCGCTGCCAAACTTTACATTCAAGCTAGCCTTTGGCTATGCAATTTGTAAAGAATATTTTATTTATGGATCTCGGGATGTAATAATTATTTGACATTGATGCATGGTATTACATCTATTTGTGAATTGCTATCCATACTCGATCCAGGGAATAGCATATTTCACGATGTGTTCTTGCTTTTCTAAGCAAGGGCGCTACATCTGGGCATCTGGCCCAACCTCGACCTCTTCTACCGGTTCTTCTTCATCCGCGGCCGGCAGAAGACCTTCGCCGACAGCCGGAAGGAGGCCGTCGATTGCGGCAGCGCCATCGTCTACAAGCGGTTGCACACCCCCTGCCGGCCTTCAAGACGCCGGATTCCATCAAGGGGTGGCAGCGGACGTATTTCTACATCAGCAACCGGAAGTCGAACCAAGACCGGATTGGTCTGCCGGCCTTCACCTTCACGCCCTCCTCCAAGGCCACCTGGGACGGGAAAGGCCGACCCCGCAACAAAAACGTCGACGGTATGGTGAAGCGGGTAGGCAGCCTGGTGGAGGAGAGCCTGCTGGCTGAAGACCTGACGCTGGCCTGGTTGTACCGCCGGGTGTGCCCTCTCCAGAGCCGGGCGCACAAGATGTGCCACATGTCGGGCTGGTACGACCCGACCCGGCCGTCTCCAGAAAAACTACACCACCGAGTCCCTGGACTCCTGGTTGTGGATGATCACTAAGGGGCACGCGGGCGCAGATTGGGGGTTTGGGCTCCCACCTTACAACCGCAAACACCCAGTCCCCCAGGTAAAGCTCTTCGCCATTATTACGGCTTTTAAAACTGCACTCCGGCTGACGTTGGCTCGGCCTTGCTTGCAGCTCTTCCGGCTTCAGACGGTCGAGGAAGGGCCAAATGGCTCCCACTTCCTCCCCGACTTGCCGAGGCCGGCTCGGCGCTCTGCTGCCGAGGAGGAAGGAGATGGCGCCGTGATGGGCGGCGAAAATGACGGCGATGCATCGCCCGCCCGCGGCGAGGGGCGTTAGAGACCGTCTGGCGCTGACGACCAGACCCGGCTTCCCGCCCACGGTAAGCTGGATGACACCCTTGGTGCTACTTCTGCTGCTGGTGCCGAGATAATTGACCTCGCGGACTCTGACTCGGATGCAGAGATCGCGCCTCGTCCCACGTCACCGGTCGGCGGTGGTGGTTCCGCCGATGCCGGAGCCGTGGAGTCCTCGGCAAAGAAGAGGCGCATCCGGTTGCCAAAGATGCCAGGGAACCCCGTCGCGTAAGTGTCTTCATCTTGTCTGTCAACTTCCTTGTCTATCCTTTGTTAACACTCTTTCCGGTTCAGTCCTACCAGGTCACTCCTGGGCAAGAAAAACTGGTGACGGGCCGGCCGCGCCAGAGGGCGCGGGGAAGATTCATGATGGCGCGTAGGCCGGCACCGGCTCGGTAGAGACGGCCCCTCCGGTTGATCAGGCTATGACGCTAGCTGGCGGAGATGTCGGAGAGGGCCAGGGCGCCACGGACGTCCCGCCCCAGCCACAGGCGGACGGAACGTCTGTTTCGCCTCAGCCTTCGCCGCAACCGGATACCGAGCAGCCGGCAGCCCCCGAGTCGCGATCAACACCGTGAGCCGAGACCGGCTCCCGAGTGGCAGCCGGACGTCAAGGTGACCCAGGAGTCGCCCGCGGCCGACCACGACGCGTCGCGGGAGATCGTGCTGCACGAGGGCGGGGGCAACCGTCTGGAAGGCCGGGAGCGGAAGCCTGCCGATCCTCTCGCCTTTGCCCGGGAGGTGGAGGAGGACCTGGAGGTGCAGCTCTCGGACTTCAAGCGGTTCCGCGAAGCGCTCGAGGTACGTCTTGTGGGTTGCGCATGGTAAGCCGTTTGCTAGCAGGCTCTGATCTTGATTTTTCTTCTTTCAGCACTCGGTCGGGGAGCTCCGCGGGCGGGTCCGGGAGCTCGAGCAGGAGTTGGTGGCCGCCAAGAGTAAGCAACCGCTGTTCACCCGGTGGCCCTCCCTTTGGGGACTAACCCTCTTGATGGCGAGTGCAGGTATTGCGCAGCGCCCGCAGGCGGACCCGGAGGTCGTCAGCCGGCTGGAGGCTGAGGTGAAGCGGCATGGGGAGCGGGACCAGAAGCACCAAGCCGAGCTTGAAGACCTATCCAAGGCGAAAGATGCCGTGGACAAGGAGCACGCTGTGCAGCAGGAGAACGCGCAGAAGGAGATCACCCGGCTGCAGGGCAAGGTCACCCGGCTGTAGAAGGTGGAGGCTGAGCAGCACAAGACAGAGCTTCATCTGAAGGGCTAGCTCGGCAATTTGTCCATGGCCCTGAAGAGTACGTTACTTTGCTTTTCTTGATTTTCTTCTTTCCGGTTCTTCCCTCCAGCTTCCTTTAATCTAGCTTCTTTTCGGCTTCAGGCTACTATCCGGCCGTCGAGGAGGAGGCGAAGAAGACCAACCACGCATCCATCGGGGTGCCGCCGACCCCTGCTGCCTTGTCCGCCTGCCAACCAACACTGCGGGAGGTGCTGGCCCAGTTTGGTCGCGAGAGCGCCCTCTTGGCCGCGGCGGCTCGCGAGGTGCTCCAGGTGTTGTTCCCCTAGGACGGGGCCCTACCGGAACTCATCTCCCGGCTGGCAAGCCAGCTAGCCGAAGCGCCGGATCGGATCTTGGAGCTGCAGGAGTCCGCGGCTCGCGGCGGTGCCTAGTGGGCATTGTCGCTGCTGCTGTCTTGGTACCCGGACGCCGACTTCGAGGTCTTCAACGAGGGCCCTCGCGCCGGCACGGAGTACTCAACGCTCCGCCTGCTCGATGGAGTTCACCGCACCGCCTCCCTCATTGCTAACTTCGTCGACTTGGAGGACTTCATCCCGCAGTATGAAGATCCGAAGGGGAAGAAGAACGTTGATGCAGGCGAAGGCGGCGCCGACGAGGCCGGCTACTCCAGCCAGGTGGCCAAAACTGACGAGTGAGGACCCCGGAATGCCGGGTGTGACTGTACTGATGTCTTGAACTTTATTTTTGCCCCCGGGATGCCGGGCGTAACTGCAGAACTTGCCGTCTTACGTCTTAAAAACCTTAATCTTATGGGCCGGCTGCTTGCTAGCCGGCCGCCTTTTGTCTTTCTGAATGTCTTGCACTTAGTCTTGCACTTACTGACTGGGTGGAGGTCGCGATCCGCCCACCGGGTCCTGTCTTACACTTTCGGTCTTACACTTTCCGTCTTACACTTTTCGTCTTACACTTTCTTACACTTGCTGACTGGGTGGGGGTTCGATCCCGCCCACCGGGTAGAACTTTTAAACTCATGGGCCGGCTGCTTGCTAGCCGGCCGCCTTTTGTTTTGCACTTTCTGACCGGGTGGGGTTCGATCCCGCCCACCGGGTCCCACTAGCCCCCGAAATTGGGTCTGGCTCGTGCAGAGAGGCGGGCCGAATTTGAAAAAAAAAGGGTCTTTCATCTTTTACTTGCCTATCTTCTCGGCGTGGCCGGGTGAAAACTTATTTCCTTGCTTTCTAAGGAGTAGCCCCCGAAATTAGATCCGGCTCGCGGAGGGAGTCAGGTTGAATTTGATCTTTTGTCCTTAGAATCTTGCTTTAGCTTGCACGAGAAGACGTAAATGTCGTTAACCCATTAGTGCATTAAACCAATAGGGGTTGGCACTTTTACTTGCATCTTTTAGCTTATTAAGTGTCGGCTCGCCCTGGTTTCACCCCCTTAGCCGTTTTCTGTGTATCCGGCCGGTCATGACCGCTGCTCTGGCCGGCGAGGCTGCAGCGCGGAACCGTAGTGGGCCGGCTGGTCGAATACACAGTCAGACTTTAGGAGTTCGACTTAGGCGAGCTAGGCCGTCTGGATGCTTATTCTTTCCTCAATGCTTTTCACGCGTGAGCCTTCCAGCTTTTGCTCTGGCCGGCGAGTCTGCAGCACGGAACCGCAGAGTGGTCCTTGGGCATCCAGCACGCTAGTAGGCCATCGCGAGAGAGAATAAACAGCCGGCTAGCCGCAGTCGGACGATAAAACTTAAACTTTCATTGATACAAGGTAGCCCCCGAGATGTGTGCTCGGGGCTACCGGCTTACATAAAAACTGTAAAGATACAAGGTGTTACTCCTAGCCGTGGAAACGGCACTACAGGTCTGCGTTCCACGGGCGCTCCGTCTCCTCGAAGGAGGTGTCCGCCTAGTCTTTCTTCGGCTCGCGTGCGTCAGTGAGATAGTACGCGTTGTTGAGCAGTGCCCGGCTGACGATGAAGGGTCCCTCCCAAGGGGAGGATAACTTGTGTCGGCCCTTGGTGTCTTGGATCAGCCGAAGCACGAGGTCGCCCTCCCGAAATGAACGAGGGTGAATCCGGCTGGCGTGATAACGGCGCAGGTCTTGCTGGTATGAGGCCGATATGGACTCGGCCAACTCGCGTGCTTCCTCCAACAGGTCCACGCCGTCTTCATTTGCCCGCCTGGCCTCCTCCTCGGTGTACAGGACGGCTCGAGGGGAGTCGAACTGGATGTCAGCCGGCAGGACGGCCTCCGCCCCGTAGACGAGGAAGAAGGGCGTGTAGCCGGTTGATCTGTTCGGAGTGGTCCGGAGGCTCCAGAGTACGGATGGCAGTTCCTCTATCCAGCACCCGGCTGCCCGCTCGAGGGGTCCACCAGCCGGGGTTTGATACCGGCTAGGATGAGGCCGTTTTCTTTCTGCACTTGTCCGTTCGTCTGGGGGTGCGCGACTGACGAGGTTGGGACTCGGCAAATCCCTGGGTTGAGTACCCCGGGTTGATTGAGGGGGAGAGAGATGAGCGCTGGTGATCACGACGGCTAACAGGCGAGGCGTTTACCCAGGTTCAGGCTCCCGAAGGATAATACCCTACTTCCTGCTTGTCTGGTATTGATATTGAGTGTGGCTACAATGGCGAGATGGCAATCTCGCTAGGGTTTGTGACGGCTATGAGCGTGAGTATTTCCGTTGGTTCCTTCGTTCGTTCGTTCGTTACCCTAGACGAGGGGACCCTCCTAGCCTTTATATGATAGGCTAGGTCTCGGGTGAACGGTGCCGATGGCACTTACAGGATGAACGAAGCTGATGACCTAACGTGGACTATCTTGGGCCGCACGTCGTCCTCCTTGGGCCTTCCTTGAGCCCTCGCCATAGGGTTGATGGACTTGGCGTGACCCAGGTATCACCACCGTGGGGTAGTCAAAGAGTAACCCCACGACAGCGACCGATGCGAGGTCGAGCCGGATGCTGTTGATACCGCAGAAACGCGTGAAGGCGCCCTTGGCGATGTTGGTGCCGTTGTCGGTGATGATGCTGTTGGGGTAGCCGTACCGGTAGATGATGTCGCGGAAGAAACTGACCGCGGTCTTGCCATCCATTATCTTGATTTGCTTCGCCTCAATCCACTTGGTGAACTTGTCCACCGCCACCAGCAAGTGGGTTTGGCCGCCGCGAGCCGCCCTGAACGGGCCGACCATGTCGAGGCCCCAGACGGCAAAGGGCCAGGTGATCGGGATTGTCTTCAAGTCGGCGGACGGTGTATGCTTCTACTTCCAAAAGCGCTGGCAGCCGTTGCAGGTCCGCACAAGCACCTCGGCGTTGGCCAGTGCAGTCGGCCAGTGCAGTCGGCCAGAAGAAACCGTACCACATGGCCTTCGCTGTTATGGATCTGGACAATGCGTGGTGGCTGCATTCCCCCTTGTGGATGCTCTCGAGCAGCCGACGCCCCTCCGCCGGCTCGACGCAGTGTTGGTAAACGTCGGCTACGCTGCACTTCTACAGCTCGTTGTTGATGATGGTGTAGCCTTTGGCGCGACACAGCAGTTGTCTGGCTTGCAGTTCTCCCTCTAGAAGTATGACTCGAGCGAGGTAGTCGAGGAAGGGTTGTGCCGAGGTTGGCGTCGCTCGGCCCGCTGGGGCGACGGGTAGGTATGGCTGTGGGAAGAATGGTGTGACGGGCAACTCTGGCAGCTCGTCGGGGTCCGGCATTCCAGCCACCGGGTCCGGCTGCTCAGCCCCCGGGTTTGCCTTGGCCCTGGATCTTGTGACGACCGCCGCTGCGACCCGGCTAGCCCCCGGGTCCGTGGATCCGGCTGGCGGGTTGGGGTCGGCCTTCAGGAAGATGGAGTCCGATTCTGGCGAAGGCGTGATGGACAGCTTGTAGAGGTGCTCGAGGGAGATGCCGGGTGGAGCCAAGCTGGGCTAGCATGTCGGGCGTCTCGTTGTTGATCCGGGGTACGTGGCGAAACTCGCACCCCTCGAAGTGCGCGGTGAACTGCTGCATGAAGAAACGGTAAGACGCCATGTTGGTATCCTTGGCGTCCCAGTCTCCCGATGCCTGCTGGATCACCAGGTCCGAATCGCTGAAGCACAGGATGTGCTGTACACCAATCTCCTTCGCCAGTTTGAGGCCGTGGACGAGCGCCTCGTATTCGGCTACATTGTTGGAGGCCTTGAAGTGGATTTGGAGTGCGTACTCCAGGCGGTCACCCTTGGGCGAGGTGAGGACGATGCCGGCTCCCAGGCCTTCCTTCATCTTGGAGCTGTCGAAGTGCATCCGCCAGTACGAGCTGTCCGGACACGGCGGCAGGTACTCGGTTTCCGCCCAGTCGGCGAAGAAATCGGCCAAGACTTGTGACTTGATGGCCGTCCTTGGCTCGTACAGTATGGAGTGAGCCGCCAGCTCGATAACCCACTTGGTGACGCGGCCGGTTGCGTCCTTGTTGCCGATGATGCTCGCCAACGGGGCCGCGCATACGACTGTGATGGGGTGCCCCTGGAAGTAGTGGCACAGCCGTTTGACAGCATAGTGCACGCCGTACACCATCTTCTAGTAGTCGGGGTAGTTCTGCTTCGACTGCGACATGACCTCGCTCAGGTAGTACACAGGCCGCTGGACCGGCTGCTCTTTGCCTTCCTCGCGGTGCTCGACCACGAGGACAACGCTGACGACCCGGTTGATGGCGGCGATGTACATCAGCATTGGCTCTGTTGCAGCCGGTGGTGCCAGGACGGGTGCGGTTGACATCACCCGCTTGAGCTAGAGGAACGCCGCGTCCTCCTCGTGAGTCCAGGTGAACTTGCCCGCTTTCTTGAGTAGCTAGTTCAGCGGCTGGTACAGCTGGCTGATGAATCGGCTGAGGGAAGCGAGGCAACCGACGAACTTCTGGATGTCGCGCAGCCGGGTGGGGCGCTTCATGTTCTCGATGGCCGTGATCTTGTCCGGGTTGGCCTTGATCCCTCGCTCGGAGACGAGGAAACCGAGCAGCTGGCCAGCCGGCACACCGAAGACGCACTTGTCTGGGTTGAGCTTCATCTCGAACCGGCGTAGGTTGGCGAAGGTTTCCTTGACGTCGTCGAGGAGGGTGCGCCACTCCTTGGTCTTGATGACGATGTCGTCAACGTAGGCGTGGACGTTCCGGCCGATCTGGTCGTGGAGGCACCTCTGCATGCAGCCCTGGTAGGTGGCGCCTGCGTTCTTCAGCCCAAAGGGCATGGTGGTGTAGCAGAAGGCTCCATACGGCGTGATGAACGCCGTCTTGATCTGGTCGGCCGGGTTGAGCTTGATCTGGTGGTAGCCGGAGTAGGCGTCTAGGAATGACAGGAGGTCGCACCCGGCTGTGGAGTCGATGACTTGGTCGATGCGGGGTAGAGCGAAGGGGTCTTTCGGGCATGCCTTGTTGAGGCTGGTGTAGTCAACGCACATGCGCCATGTGCCATTCTTCTTGAGGACGAGGACTGGGTTTGACAGCCAGTCTGGGTGGAACACTTCCATGATGAAGCCGGCTGCGAGCAGCCGGGCTATCTCTTCACCGATGGCCTTTCTCTTGTCTTCCGCGAAGCGGCGGAGTCCTTACTTCACCGGTTTAGCATCTGGCCTGACGTGGAGTGAGTGCTCGGCGAACTTCCTCGGCACACCCGGCATGTCCTTGGGAGACCATGCGAAAATGTCCCGATTCTCACGGAGGAAGTCGACGAGCTCGCTTTCCTATTTGCTGTCGAGGTTGCACACGATCGTGATGAGCTTCTCGTTTGGCTTGGTTGCGTCCAGCGGTATCTTCTTGCTGTCTTTCGACGCCTGGAACTGGGTCTCGCCAGCCGGCTTCTTCGCAGCCGGCATCTCCGGCTGCTCCATCGCGACGGCGTGCTTGATTTCCTTGAACTCCTCGGCGATGACGAAGGACTCGGCTATCTTGGAGCCGGCTGTGGCGCAGGCTATGGACCGTCTGTAGTCGCCCGAGACGGTGATGATGCCCTTTGGACCCGGCAGCTTCATCTTTAGGTACGCGTAGTGGGGCACCGCCATGAATTTGGCGAGAGCCGGGCGCCCGAGGATGGCGTGATAAGCGCTGCGGTGCTCCACCACCTCGAACTGGATGGTTTCGCGGCGGAAGTTGGTTCTGTTGCCGAATATGACGTCCAGCCGGCACATTCCCATGGGGGTACAAGCCTTGCCTGGCACGATGCCGGTGAAGACTCTTGCTGGGCTGCAGGTCGGACTCGCGGATCCCCAGCTTGTCTGCGGTGTCCTTGTACAGGATGTTGATGGTGCTTCCTCTGTCCACGAGTACCTTGGAGAAGGTGCACGTGAGCCAGCCGGAGACGATGGTGGGGTCTAGGATGAGGCAGTAGCCCCCGGGTGTAGGCATGATGTCCGGGTGGTCCTCCGGCCCGAATGAGATGGGTTGCTTTGACCAGTTCATGAGCTACAGCACATCTGGCATGACGACATGAACTTCTTCCGCCTGCTTGCACTGGTTGCGCTTGTCGTTGCGCTCGATGACGGAGATGACGTAGGTCGCGTCCCTGGTGGGGTAGTTGTCGTGGGAGCCGCCTGCGGCGTCAGCCGGCCGCTTGCCCCGGTTCTCATGGTCATTGCCGCCTGGAGGTGGAGGTGGAGGTGGCATTCCCAGGCCCCTCTGGACTTGTCCAGTCCAGCTGCGTGGGAATATTCCATTTACAGGGGCCACTCATTGCGCCCTCGAGTGTGATCCTGGGCCAGGTGTATGGGCGGCCTTCTGGTCTGTTTCCTCGGTGAGGAGGGTAGCGGTTTTCACCGCGCAGCGCCGGCTGGTTTCCCTCGGTGGTGGCGATGACGTATCGCTTTTCCGATATCACCCCACCCCTCTTCCGGTTGTCGCGGCCGTTTAGGTGGCCACGGTCTTCGCGGCGGTCGCGGTTGTCACGGTTGCGGTTGTTGTTGCGGTTGGAGTTGTTGGGGCCGGCTTGATCCCTGGCCGGTTCGTCGATGATGGGCTGACCGTCCTCGTTGACCCGGATGGACTTGACCATCGCTGAGTCGGTCGTCGCGTAGGCGTCCGCGATGGACATGAGCTCGGTCATCGTCTGGGGGTTGACCCGGAGGATCTTGTGCTTGAGCAGGGTGTTGTTGCGGCAGTCGTTGGTGAAGAACTCGATGGCCTGGCTCTCGGTGACCCCCCCTCGCAAGAGTAGCGTAGGTTGGACCATCGGGTGAGGTACTCGCGATCCCTCTCGTTTGGCTTCTGGATGTAGCCGGCCAGGTGGCGCGGGCAACCCAGCCGCCGGTAGGTGCTGGCGAAGTTCCGGATGAAGACTTCCTCGAAATCCAACCACGAGTTGACGCTGCGTACCGACAGGCTGTTAAGCCATGTGTGCGCGGATTCCGGCCGCATCAGCGGCGCGTAGCGCACCGCCACTCGCTTGTTGCCGTCTGCGATGGAGACGGCGGTGGTGTAGTCGGAGAGCCAGTCCTCTAGCTAGCTGGTGCCGTCCTACTTGGGCGTGTCGCGGGGAAGGGCGAAGCCTTTGGGAAAAACCTCCGTCGCAATGCACCGGCCAAAGCAGGGATGGCCTCCATCGTCCTCTTCCTCCACCCGACGGGACTCTTCTAGCGCGTCGATGCGGTAGCGGGCGTCGTTGCCAGCCTCCGGTCCCAGCGGGCCGAGCCTGTCGTGGACCCTGTCCTTGCCGGCTGCCCGTGAAGCCGGCTCGCGATCCTTGCCTTTGTTGTTCCGACTGCCTCCTGCAGCCGGCTCGTGCTCCTTGCCCTTGTCGTTCCGACTGCCTCCTGCAGCCGGTCCGCGGTTGCGGTCTTGGTGCGGGCCTGAGTTGACGCTGCGTGCCCGGTGTGTGTGCGTGGAAGAGGCCTGGCGATCCTGCCGAGTCGCTCCGGCTGGCGGCGGGCCGGTTGGTCCGCCATCCGGCGGCATTTCTCCAACCAGACTGTTGGTAGCGGAGCCGGCCTGCCGCCGGTCGTAGGAGGCCTGCATCCGGTTGGCGGTGCCAACGAGGTCGAGGATGCGTTGGTGTTGCAGTCGCAGTTCTTCCCCATGCAGACCGTTGAGCTCGTTCACGGTGGCTTGTGCCGCCCTCATGTTCTTCGCGGGGGTGCTGTAGACGGGTCGACGGAAACCTGGTGGAGCAGCCGGGTTGGCGTTGTTGTCCATCTCGGTTCCGAGGTGGCCTCCGCGGCACCTAACTTCCTCCGTCCGGCTAGAGTGAACCGGCAACGGGTGAAGCCATGGGCGGTATTGTACTCATGGACTTGCGCCTCGAGGCGGCGCTCCGTGGCGGCGACGATCTCAACGTCGTTGAGGAGATGCAGGCGTGCCGCGTCGAGCTCCGCCGCCGGGTTGGTGTTGGCGAGGATGGGTGTGGAGAGGCCTCGGATGAGAGCCTTCACGGAGCTCGGGGTGTTGTTGTGGGTGCTGCCCTGCGGGTCGAGGGGTGCGGCGGCGGTGACCATGACCTCCGCGTAGGCGTGAAGCGCGGGGCTGCTTTCGCAGCCAGCCGTCGCGAGGAGACGGTCAGAGCAAGCCTGCACCATGGCAGGGTACTCGGGGGTGACGACGACGTAGACGCGATGCTCGCCGAAGCTGATGATGGTGCCTCCCTCAGGGAAGGCGGAGCCGGCGAAGCAAGCGGCGTTGTCGGTGACGAAGTCGATGGAGCCTAACGTGGTGATGAGGCCAGTGGCGACCCGCTCGTCGAGCTGATTGCGTGATCCCATGCAGAATGTGACTCCAGCCGCTGTTTCCTGCCCCACGATGGGCGCCAAATGTCGTGGTATGGACATATGCCTAAGTGTAGGCTTGTGAGGTGTGGGAGCAGCTTGCACAGCCAGCGGCATCTACAGTCGAGATTAGGCACTAAGGTATGAACTGACACACAATGTACCCAGGTTCGGAGCCCTTGTGGTGAGGTAACACTCCTACTCCTGCTTGTGTTCTTGCTTATTCACGGTTGACAGGTTACAAACTTGCTCCTTGAGCTGTATGTGATGATCCGGCTAGTGTGGCCGGGTGAGTAGTCTAGGGTTTCCTCGACTAAGTAATTGAATGCTCGACCCCCTTCTCTGGAGGCCACACCCCCCTTATATAGGGATGAGGAGGTGCTGTACATTGGTGGGTCCGGCTCATTACACACTGACAGCCGGGGGCTGGCTGCCCGACCTGGACCTGGCGGGTCTGGCTACAGTCTTCTTCCTTCCCACAGTGTTCTTCCTTCAGGCGCAGTGGGCGCCACACTGTATGGAGGCACCACTGTCGGGGACGTGCAAGGCCGGGTGGCGCGCTGCCGGTTTGGTCGGCTCGCTGTCGGGGACGTGCGAGGCCGGGTGGCGCGCCTCCAGTCTGGTCGGCTCCGGCTGCAGCGGGCGTGGGTCGGCGACCAACGGCACACCCGACACTGTACGTTGTGGGGGCCGTCATAGTGGCGTAGTGGGCGACGTGAGGCCTACGGCCGCGTTTGTAGCCATGCCGCTCCGTCGGCGACCTTGGCCGGCTGGGGAGCAGCTGGCGTGTGTCCGATGGGATGCCGTGGTCCTTGTAGGTGATCCAGCTGGCAGGTGGCGTTGGGCTGGTCCGGCTGAAGGATCCGGCTGGATTCGTCCAGCCGTAGCCACGCCGCCCTGTCGGCGGCCCTGGCCGGCTTGGGAGCAGCCGGCGTTGAGCCGGTCCGGCTGAAAGATCCAGCCGGATTGTCTGGAAATCTTGTCCTGTAAATGGTTATGTACACCCGGGGGTCATCCCCCCGATAGGAGGTGTCCCCTACAGCTTTGATCCTGGTTCAGGGGAGGGGTTGCCTTGGCTAAGGAGGTTGTCTCTCAGGTCACTCATATTTGTCCGATGCATATGCCTTGGACTTGGGAGGCTGTCCCAAATGGTGCCAATTCGTTCATGGTGGTGTTTCCATCCTTGGAGGATTTGTTGCGAGTGGATGGACTGGTGCTTGGGGTGCCGGGACAGTCTTCTCGTCTTGTTTTCAGCCAGTGGATGGAAGAGGATGTGCCATTCAAGATGGAGCTGAAATAGGTTTGGGTTCACGTGTCTGGTGTGCCACGGGCGTTGATGCACTTTCTTGGTCTATGGGCGGTGGGTTCACTCATAGGTACTACTGTTGACGTGGACTTGTTAGCTCTCTGGCATAGAGGTATCATCCGTATTCTGGTTGGTATGGCTGATGTTGATTGCTTCGCCAGGGGTGCAGATGAGGATGGGCCGTGTGTCAAGACGGATGGGGTGTTGAGGTTGAAGGGTTACGAGTTCACCTTCAGGCCTGAGTCGGATGAGTTTGTTCCGGACCCTGAGTTCGTGTCGTTCATCTGGCGACGCAAGGATAAGGATGACCCCTCGGACAAGGGGCTGGAGGACGGTGAGGGAGATGATCCGATGCAGGGAGTTACTCCTTATGTACCTTCCTCGGCTGAGCCAGCTGCGGCCATGGGTACTGCAGGGCATGGATCTTCTTTTTCTTCCAGCCAGGTGTCGCGGGCATGTTTTGCTGTTACACCAATGAACCCTCATCCGGTCACGCCGAGGGCAATTGAGATTGTGCGCAAGTGGCGGGAGTCGAAGACGGGGGTCCTTTCTGAGGGACCGACCGACAGCTTGGTGTCTCCTAGGTTTTCTTCGCCAGGTCGGGAGGTGGTTGGGCCTTCTATGGCACTAGCCGGGTCGACATCGCCGAGGACGCCGACGGGGTCACCGTCGCGGGCGGCAGCTTCGGCTCTCATCGTTCCATCAGTGACCACTTCTAGGGGGGCTGCTGCATCGCCACTATCCCCTGTTGGGGTCACGCCGATGGGAGGGAGGTCGGATATCGCTAGGGGGGCTACAACTTCGTCATTGCCCCCTGCTGCGGTTGTGACGTCGGGATCTCCGGGTTTGGCCGCTTCGGCCGGTGCTGGGGGTCTCTCGCCGGAGGCACCTCTATTCGTTCCATCAGTGACCACTACTTGGGGGGCTGCTACTTCGCCATTGTCCCCCGCTGTGGTCGCGCCGATGGGTGTGATGGCGGATATCGCTAGGGTGGCTGCTACTCCGCCAACGCCCCCTGATGCGGTTGTGTCGTCGGGTGCACAGGGCGCTACCGTTTGGGGGGCTGCTACATCACCAACGCCCCCTGATGCGGTGGTGCCAGTGTGCAAGGCTGGTCATGCAGCCGCCCCTGTCACCGTGTTGCAGCCGAGACGTAGTGCTCGACACGCGGTGGAGGTGGACGGTGCAGCCGTGACGGACGAGGACTCGATGGCTAAGGCGATGAAGCGCAAGGCGGCGTTGAATGACACCGTTGTGCAAGGTACGAAATTTCCTTCCAAGTCTTTCCTTCAGCTTGATACACCTTGTCTAGAGTTTAGATTAGTGTCAGTTGGGGTGAGATTGGGGAGGAATGAGGAGGAGGTTTCAGTGTCGGCTAATGCTTTACGTCATTTGGAGTTTGATCGTCTTAGAGTAACCCCTAATGCGCAGAGTAGGCCGTGTACTCCCCTATTAGAAGAGGATGAAGCGGAAGCAACAGAAGATGGTCAGCTTTTGTCTCATCTAGTGGGGGAGGTTACGGAGGTGAGCTTGGATATGAGACAAGGCTTGAGTCCGTCTTGGACTTACAGGCATCTTGTCGTAAATCCAAGGGTTCTAATTCTAAAAAGAACCATAAACCTCAGAGGAAGGTGGAAGTACCAAAATCAAAAAATGTTCCCGATGAATGGTATTTTTATGAATAGCAGAGGTCTTGGTGACTTGGCTAAACATTTACATATTGCCCATTGTGTGAGGGATCATGATTTGGATTTTATGGCTATTTTCGAGTCGGGTAGACGTGACTTCTCAAGTAATATTCTAAACCGGTTATCCGGGGGTTTGGACTTTACTTGGCACTCTCGTCCGCCACATGGCAGGTCATGGGGGCATCTTGCTTGGTATTAAATCAGATTCCATGGAAGTGGTAGGTAGTTCCGGTGGTGATTTTCATTTAAAAGTTCACATACGGAATAAAACCGACAATTTTATATGGAGTTTGGTAGCTTTGTATGGTGCTGCCCAAGAAGAATTTAAGGCTGCTTTCTTACGCGAGTTGGTTAATCTGGCTAGAGACAATCCATATCCTATTCTTATAGGAGGAGACTTTAACATGCTCAGATATCCACATGAGAAAAGCAGAGGTCGGTTTGACAATCATTGGCCCTTCCTTTTCAATGCTGTTATTGACAGTTTGGATCTTAGGGAAGTGCACATGACTGGTAGGCAATTCACATGGGCGAACAGTTTACCGGAGCCGACCTATGAAAAACTAGACCGCGTGCTTATGGATACATAATGGGAGTCTAAATATCTTTTGGTATCAGTACGCGCTCTGGAAAGAATAGAGTCGTTGTCGGACCACGCCCCAATTCTTATGTCAACCGGGATCCTAAAAACTCCGACGCACCATCAATTCAAATTTGAATTAGGATGGTTTCTTCGGGAGGGGTTCGATGACTTGATAAAAGGGGTGTCGGCTAGACCAGTACAAGGTGGTACAACTATCCAAAGATGGAATAACAAAATTCGCAATTTGCACACTTTCCTCCGAGGATGGGCCCGCCATACGACTGGTATGTTAAAGAAGGAAAAGATTCGTTTATCCGCCATAATTGACGAACTCGATGGTTTCGCAGCTGTACGTCCATTATCTACGCATGAGATTGATCTTAAGAATCAGTCAAATGCACAGGTAGCACGGCTATTGCGGGAAGAGGAAATCAAATGGTACCAACGATCAAAAGCCCAATTCATTCTTGAAGGAGACTCGAATACAAGATACTTCCATAGTGTTGCTAATGGTAGACACAGGAAGAAACTAATTCACTCCTTAAATCAGGAAGAGGGTGTGATTGAGGGTCAGGATGAATTGAAATCATACATTACACAGTATTATAAAACACTGTTTGGGGAGCCGGACATTGGGAATTTTACCCTGGACGAGACCCGAACAGCGGATATCCCCCAAGTGTCTGATGAGGAGAACGCTTTTTTAACTTCGCCTTTCACAGAGGAGGAGGTTAAGAAGGCGGTTTTCGCAATGGAACATAATAAGGCACCAGGTCCAGATGGCTTTCCAGCGGAATTTTAGCAACACTACTGGGATACCATCAAGACGGACCTGTTAGGACTTTTCGGTTGCCTACATGGTGGCAACTTGGAACTGTTCCGTCTTAACTTCGGGGAAATTATTTTGTTACCTAAAATTAATGAGGCAGAGATGATTCAACAATATCGACCAATCTGTCTTCTTAATGTTAGTTTCAAAATATTCACAAAAACGGCAACATTGAGACTTAATTCGGTGGCGGATCATGTGGTGCGGCCAACCCAGACAGCCTTCATGCAAGGTAGAAATATTTTGGATGGGGTGGCAATATTACATGAAACGGTTCACGAGTTGCATCGGAAAAAGCTCAATGGTGTCATTTTGAAAATCGACTTTGAGAAAGCCTATGACAAGGTCAAATGGCCTTTCATCCAGCAAACGCTGAGGATGAAAGGGTTCTCGGAGGATTGGTGTGCTTGGGTGCATGAATTTGTTTCTAGAGGCAGCGTGGCAGTCAAAGTCAATAATGAGACTGGCCGTTATTTCCAAACAAAGAAAGGTTTACGTCAAGGTGATCCATTATCGCCTATACTATTTAAGATAGTGGCTGATATGCTGGCAATCATGATTGAGGGTGCTAAAACCGATGGTCTTTTTGAAGGGGTGATTCCACATCTAGTCGATGGTGGTTTATCTATCCTTCAGTATGCAGACGACACTATTCTCTTTATGGAACATGATCTGAAAAAAGCTACAAATTTGAAATTAATTCTTTCAGCATTCGAGCAATTATCTGGTCTGAAGATAAACTTCCATAAAAGTGAGTTGTTTTGTTTTGGTGATGCCCAGGAAGCGGCTGTGCAATATGCCGAATTATTTGGTTGTGCACAGGGGCAATTTCTATTAGGTATTTGGGTATTCCAATACATTATAGGCGATTGACTAAAGCTGAATGGAAGCATGTCGAAGAACGTCTGCAGGCTAGGTTGAGTAGTTGGAAAGGAAAACTACTATCCCAAGGTGGAAGATTGGTTCTCATAAACTCAGTATTAAGTAATATGGTACTGTATATGATATCCTTTTTTCAATTACCAAAAGGTGTCTCCAAGAAATTGGATTATTTCCGATCTAGATTCTTTTGGCAAGGGGATAGTGAGAAGAAGAAGTACCGATTGGCTAAATGGGAGGTGGTTTGCCGTCCAAAAGACCAAGGAGGTCTGGGAATTAATGACCTTCAGGTGAAGAATACAACTCTCCTTGGTAAGTGGATTTTTAAGCTGCTAACCGAGGATGGTGTGTGGCAAACACTTCTCAGAAGAAAATATGTTGGCTCAAAAGCCTTGTCTCAGGTGTATTGGAAACCTGGAGACTCTCACTTTTGGGCTGGGCTAATGGCGACGAAGAAATTCTTCTTTCGTTATGGGGCCTTTAACATTAAGGTGGAACGGAAATTCGTTTTTTGGAGGATAAATGGTTAGGAAATACCACTCTCCGAGAACAATATCCAACTCTATACAATATTGTCCGTCATAAGAGCGTTACGCGAGCTTCTGTTATGCAAACATCGGACGCACTCTCTATGGACCACACCTTGTGTTGTGGAATGCCTTGTTAGGGCGACTGGCTTCGGTCCAGTTATCACAAGGGTCTGATGAGTTTCGCTAGAATCTAAATGGGAATGCTTTGTTCTCGGTGGATTCAATGTATAGAGCCTTGTTACATTCTGATATGCCGGTCGATGTTAATAAGAAAATTTGGTGTATGAAGATACCACTTAAATTAAAAAAAATTGCGTGGTACCTTCGTAAAGGGGTTATCCTAACCAAAGACAACCTGGTCAAACGCAACTGGAACGGAAGTACTAAGTGTGTTTTCTGTACTCATGATGAGACAATCAAACACTTATTCTTCCAATGTAAGGTTGCACGTTCTATATGGTCAGCCATTCAGATAGCTTCTAACTTATATCCACCACGTTCAGTTGCAAACATTTTTGGTAATTGGTTGCATGGTGTGGATCGTAAATAAAAAACTATTATTAGAGTGGGAGCGTTAGCCGTTATATGGTCGCTGTGGCTATGTAGGAATGATAAGATTTTTAATGATAAAAATACATCTCTGTTGCAGGTACTTTACCGGTGCATGCTCCGTTCGTGGTCCACATTACAACGTATGGAAAATCGAGATCTTTTTATGGTGGCGTCTGCACGACTGGAGCTCACGGCGAGGGATATTTTTATCCGACATGGGTGGCCTAGAGATCTTCGCTTAGGCCCTCCTTAGACAAAGGCGTTTCAGTCATTCTTGTATTGCGCCTGTGTTTTTTGATATGTATTCTCCTTTTTTTGGTTATTTGGTTGTGTGCATCTTTGCTATGCAGAGGCCGGGTGTAGCCATCACTAGTAGGAAAAGGCTTATAGGTGGATTAAATAGCCGTGGCGCACCACTGTTTTGATGCCCCATGGGTATATAGCCGTGGCGCACGAAAAGACGGTGCGCCACGGGTGGTCCATTACCCGTGGTGCACCAAAATGGTGATGCGCCACGGCTAAGTGCAGGCTGGGCTGGCTGGGTGCCCCCCACCTTACCTGTGGCGCACAAAAACAACTTACCCGTGGCGCATCGCGACGACGTGCGCCACAGCTATTTGTGGTTCCAGATGCAAAATGTTAGCCATGGCGCAGCATACATTTGGTGCGTCACGCGTATGATACAGTTTTCTTTTTTTTTTTTTCTCTTAGGTCCAGATCCAATCTAATCTTATCAACCACAGCCACACACACATACGTGCTCCCTTGTCCCCTTATCCTTATCCTCTGCGCTCCTCCGCCGTCCCCATCCCGCGACTCTCTCCCCCCTCTGCGCTCCCTCCTCCCTTGTCTCTCTCCTTCCTCCCCACGGCCGCGACAAGGAGACGGGCAAGGCACGCGGAGCTTGCGCTCTAGAAGTCCGGCGCGGCCGACGCTCGCCACCGTGCGACGACCCGCGGCCGGGACGAGGCGACGAGGAGCCGTCGTGAAGCCCCCCTGGAGCTGCGACGAGGAGCCGCGTCGTCGGAAAAACGGAGCCCCCCTGGAGCTGCGCCGGTGTCGAGCGGCGGGCCCGAGCGGAATCCTCCTATACGCATCTGCGGCGGAGGTCCGTTGGCCATGGTGACCGGAGGAGGAACCTCCTTGCATCATCCCCCGCGAGGACGAGGCCGCCTGTAAGAGGAAGAGGCCCGCGAGGACGCCGACGCCGACGAGCTGCTCCACACGCGCCGCCGGTGCAGAGCTCCTCCACACGCGAGGTCCCTCGTGCTCGACCGGCGCGAAGCCTCCCCTCCGGTGATGGCACCATGGTCGTCCACGACCCCCTCCCCCCCACCCCGGCCCCCTCACCGGCAGCGGCCGAGCACGAATACGAAGCCCCGGCACGGCGAGCACGAATCCTGCTCCCGACGTGGTTTATTTATTTATTTCAGAAATAGGTAGCCGTGGTGCATCTCGCCCGTGCGCCATGCCTATGTGTAGTTACCCGTGGCGCACCACGGCCTGTGCGCCATGTCTAACCAGTTACCCGTGGCGTGGTAATCAGTGGCGCACGCCCCTGCGCCACGGGTATACAAATTTGGTGCGCCACGGCTAGTGATTTCTGTACTACTGCATACTTTGTATCGTTGATACATTGAAATGAAATTCACTTTATCAAAAAAAAAATATTATCTGATGAAAATTTATTCCCGGCCGTCTGATCTCCTGGTCCAAGAGTTGTGTCAAAAGGCAATGCGATTATGCGAAGCGCAAAAGCCAAAGATGGAGTTTTTCTATCATTTTAGAAACAAAGATGAAGTTCTCTTCATGGTTGCATCCATGTGGCTGCATCCATGCTACTGCTGACGTGGATAGGACGGCAGGACTGCTCCGTAGTTTTCGTGCTTGAGGTGTAATATAATTTATCTACGTGTAACCCAAGTCTGACCACGTATACAAATACATCACGATCGAGCGCCCACCGTACGTCCATTCATTCCATTATTGTATACCTATACCGGTTTAAGTCGCGTTCGTCGCCAACTTGTAACTCAAGCAGCACCTAGCCACGCCGCCCCAGCTCAGCTCCGCCGCGCGCCTGAAACCGGTCGACGACGGAGCCGATGACGTTAGCCGACATCCTCCTCGAGGACGTTTACACCGTGGGAGACACTATCTTCGTGATGACCGTCGGCAGCTGCGGCTACCACTTCGTCAAGGGTGTTGTGCGCAGCTCCTCGAAGTCGAAGGGCTGTCGCCGCCTCGCCGCCGGCGTCGAGGAGGTCGTCGCCAACAAACGCCGCGTCTGCCGTCACGCGGCCTGGTACGGCGTCATGAAAGCCATCGAGGTAGGCTTGGAACACGTGCACGAGGAAGGCGCCTTCAACATGATGGTCGCCAGTGGCGCCACCAAGGCCCTCTTCTCCATGCATCGGGGGACGCGCGCCGCCGTGCTCGAGGGGCTCAA
Organism: Puccinellia tenuiflora; assembly: GCA_012064385.1. Taxonomy (NCBI): domain Eukaryota; kingdom Viridiplantae; phylum Streptophyta; class Magnoliopsida; order Poales; family Poaceae; genus Puccinellia; species Puccinellia tenuiflora. The sequence goes on from QRDG01002136.1 coordinate 77,474, forward strand.
GAGTGCGGCCTATGGCGGAGTCACCGGGATCGCCATCTACAGCATTGTACGCCTCCTCCGATCACGGGAAAGCTCTAGCTAGCTATAAGCTCGGATCAACTTCCCATGTGTTTGCTTGCTTCCCATGTTAAATTACTGAAATTAGACCATATATATATTGGTATGCATGAAGTGATTCTCGTTATTCCTGTTGTTTTAGTTAACTGCCCGAGAGGAGGTCGAGCTACAATAATATGATCACTGTCTACTTCAGGAGGCGTCTTTATGTTAGCATATCCCCTGTCCTACGTTGCATAGATTTTGAGGGTTGTTATTACCATAAAAGGTGCTTTATTAAACTCAAACGTTTATATCAACGGTATACAAGCCACAATATTTCATACCCGGCCTCTGATTGAATGTTGTTACGTTGCTCTAGAATTTGTATGGACCTTCTATTCCAACTTTTTTTTGATAAATAGAGTTCTTACAAACTCAAAACTCGCATATAGATTAATTTACACCTGGTTTGTGCGTCAACCATGCACAAGTACAAAAGGTATTTTTAACAAACTCCAACGACAAAAGGGAAGAAAAATATCATCATGCGATTTAGGGCCGATGGACGCCACCCATACTTGGTATAAACCTGCAGTGCAATTGTCATCTTCACATCATCATTCCTACATAGCGACAAGGCCAAAAAAAAAAAAGGGCCGCCGCACAAATAATAATGTGATTTTATATTTGCAGAATACCCTAAAACCAAATTCCCAACATATTAGGAGTATATGGGTCTGGCACAAACTAGAAGAGTAAGCGCGCTTCGTGCGCCGGTTTTTAGTGGCCACCTTATAAATACATTCTGTATATTTATAGATATTATACCAGTTCAAAAAAAAAAAGATATTATACGTATTTGTGGTTCTCATGGACGATGAGTCTGTTTTCAAAGTCATGGGAAAATTGCACAAGCTCAAGATTAAATTTACAAAATATGGCATCTTAATGAAAAAAATCCTTAGAACCACAAAAAAGGGCAGCTTCCCCTGCATATTAATGAAATAGAGCACGGGGAAAAGTTTGCATTGAGAGACCAACTGTAAAAGAGAAGTTGGGTCATCCTCCAAAACATGGAATAATTAAGTTGTATTTTAAGGGCTGTGTCAATGCACCGTCTCTTAGCACGTTATCATATGAATAATAAAAACTTAAAATACAACTAGTCTAATGTATTGTTTTTCCTATGGCTTGTATCTACATTTAGTGATTTGTGGCTCATGCATACATATGATTGGGCTAAAACCTTTTTTTACTATAGCCACGCAACGCTTGTATGTGGACTAAGCTACAAGCTCACTCTTTGTCGTCATTAACTAGAGTATGCCACGTCACCAAAATACCAATAAAACCGCGCTAAAAAACTTTTTTTTGAATTGGCACATGCCTAAGCAGGAAGCAGGTATATGCAAGTCTACTTGCAATAACGTGATATGTGATTAGAGAAAGGCGGACACTAGAAATCAGACAGATGGACGAAAGAATCGCCCACCCCAGCCATTCCATTTGAGGTACAATTTATTCCCTACTATTTTGAAAACATCAATGCATAGAAATAAATACGGTTAGCAGTAAAATCCTTACAAACCACAACAAATTCACGAGAAAAATACAACATGTTTGGCAAATGCCCATTGGGGTCACACTCAGAAAATAGGGTGCACGGCCTACCTCCCGTCAACCGCGGCTGTCAGGGAAACGTATTCCCTATGTTTACTGAGTGTGTTCCACTAGGCAGCCAACAAAGGGGAGGCTTTGCCGGTGTCTAGTACCGCGTGTGAAGTGTGGCCCCTCTTTGTCGAGTGAAGTGTCAACTGACGGGTGCTCGACATATAGCAGCCTTTATCAAGTGGCCGATGAAAAGAACTCGACAAACGGTGAGACCTTGCACATGTGGCTGGATTCGGGTAGTCGGACATTCAGAATCGTCACAACACCTCGTCTGTGTGTTTGCTGCAAAACACACACATATTTGTAACATCGAAATAACTCGTCGGTGATGAATCTTGCTCGCGGGAGCCCCGTGTAACGCCCCGAGATCGGTACTATGTAGATTTGAGCGTTCCAGCCAAATCCGCATAGTAACGATCCTAGGACGCCCACCAGGCATAACGTGCACATCGCAGCACACACGTTATGCGGGTGGAAGGTGGCGCTCGCGCGGGAGGACGGCGCCGGGGTGATGCGTGCGGGTGCGTGACCACGGGAGGAGGAAGAAGAATAAGAGAGGAGAGAGAAGAAAAAGAAAAGGAGGGGGAGGATAAGGGAGAGGGGCCCAAAAAGAAAAGAGAAAGGGCACTTTTGCGAGGTGGGAGGACCCGTTCGCAAAACAGAGAAAAGGCAGGAGGGTGGCTGCAAAAAGGCAGGGGGTGGGAACAGAAAAAGCCAGGGGAAACCCTAGGGTTTTGGAGGTTAGGTGGGCTTGGGCCGGGATTGGGCTACTCTCTCGCATCTCAAATTTAATTTTCTTTTGCAAATTGATTTGGCAATTTAATTTTCGAAAACAGAGACGAACGTCTCGGTAAAACTTTTGCGACAAATTTTAGCAAAATAAAATAGGGTTTAATAAAAATAGTTTTTGCGGTCAAAACATGCGATGCGATGATGCTGATGTCATGATGATGCAAAAAGAAAAACAAACAAATTCTAATTTGGGGAAAACCCCGGGACATTACAACCGACACCACTAACAAGGGATCTCGCCCCGAGATCCACGCTACCGTCAGGGAGAAGAAGAGCAAGGTAACTATCGAATCTTCTCGCACCATGTTGATCTTCTCGACACCACTAACAAGAGGTTCTTGCTCACGTCGATGGCGATGTTCGTCTGTCGACATCCTTCCGAAGATCGGACCTATTAGGATTAAAGGCAAAGAGATCGTCCAACCCACGAAGATGCTATGACCGGAAGATAGATAAGGTAGAAGAGCCAAAACACATAGAGGTAAGAGAGGAAACAGAATAGAGGTAAGGAGTAAACAAGAGTTCTAGTGAGATCTTTTCAAATAACTTTTAGTAAAATAGTTTGGACACTCTATAACAACGACCATTAGCTAGGGTATCCAACAGGCAGAGCGGACCCGCGGGGTATCAAAGAACCATGGCTCTGATACCACTTTGTAACGCCCCGAGATCGGTACTATGTAGATTTGACCGTTCCAGCCAAATCCGCAGAGTAACGATCCTAGGACGCCCACCAGGCATAACGTGCACGTCGCAACACACACGTTATGCGGGTGGAAGGTGGCGCTCGCGCGGGAGGATGGCGCCGGGGTGATGCGTGCGGGTGCGTGACCACGGGAGGAGGAAGAAGAATAAGAGAGGTGAGAGAAGAAAAAGAAAAGGAGGGGGAGGGGCCCAAAAAGAAAAGAGAAAGGGCACTTTTGCGAGGTGGGAGGACCCGTTCGCAAAACAGAGAAAAGGGAGGAGGGTGGCTGTAAAGATGGAGGGGGTAGGAACACAAAAAGCCAGGGGGAAACCCTAATTTTCTTTTGCAAATTGATTTGGCAATTTAATTTTCGAAAACAGAGACGAACGTCTCGGTAAAACTTTTGTGACAAATTTTAGCAAAATAAAATAGGGTTTAATAAAAATAGTTTTTGCGGTCAAAACATGCGATGCGATGATGCTGATGTCATGATGATGCAAAAACAAAAACAAACAACATCTAATTTGGGGAAAACCCCGGGACATTACACCCCGCCACCTATTGAATTGTTGCACTAGCCAATTATCCCAAAAGTCCGAACTGATGGAAAGTGTTGTGCAATGTATTATATTTCTGACACTCCACCTCACGTCCAAGCTGTGGACTTTTCTTCACGAGCCTAAGACGTGGATTTAGTGTAACATCCCAAAAGTAATCCCCTTTTTATTTTCTTGCTTGTTAATTTAATTGCTGCATCATCATGACATCATCATGCCACCTTGGTTGCTTTTGTGGTTTTACAAAATTCAAATTAAATAAAATGAGTTATTATTTTATGTCACATGTGACAACTCCTTTTATTTTGAAAACCAAAATAATAAAACTATTTTTTTGGACATGCAATTAAATTGTTGTTTGAAATTGCTAAGTCTCAAAATTATTTTTGTGGGAAAATAAAACCTTGGCCTTATTTTATCTTTTCCCTCTTTTTCTTCTTCTCTCTAATTCTCTGGAAAAAGAAAAACAGAAAGAAGAAAAAAAAAACCAAGAAAACCAGGGCGCAGCCCATCTCTCCTCCTCTCCCCACACCCCCGAAATCGGCCCAACTCGGCCCATGGCCTGCTTCTTTTTCCTTCCATACTGACGTCGTTCTCAACTTTTTGCGCCATCGCGCCACTTCCGACGCCGACGCCTCCACGCCACCGGCTCCACCTATAAAGCAACCACGCTGGTGCCTCTCTCCCCACCTACCAACCCTAGCCCTCTTCTCTCTCCAGCCGCCGCCATCCTCTCTTCCCTTCTCCTCTCCTCTCCGTTCCTTCTTCCCGAGCCCCACTCACCTTAGCCGGAGGAGCACCACCGAGGAGCCGCCATGGATGCATCCGCGCCGGGCTAGCAAGGAGGAGCACGTGCAAATCGATGAATACACGCGGAAGCAGGAGCGGAAGCCGATCGACTACTCCAGGGCCTGCCTCGTCTACTTCCTCTTCTTCCTCTACGGTCACCGACGCCTACCCCGTCACCTGCACGCCACCGTCGTCGTCCCCTTCGCCGATCTGATTTCCCCGACGTCTCTGGGTGAGCCTCCGCCGCCGGGCATCTTCCCTCTCCCTCTTCCCCCTGCTCTGGGTATCTGCCTTCGTGCAGCACCGCCGGTAGTCGTAGGTCGCCGACGAGTACAACTGTACAAGCACGGGCTCGAACTCATGCTCGATCCCGAGCCCAAGCACCTGCACCTGCGCCTGCGCCTGCAACTCGCCACCTTGCACCGCACCTCCACATGCGTAGATCGCGCCGCTCCCTTTTGGTCGTCGCCGGCCACCGCGATCTGCTGTCCTCCGTCGGCCGTCAGTCTGAATTTCTTCAGAAATTCAGATAGCAGTAGATACACATCTTATAAATGCTATCCCCTCTACTGTCAAGATCCGCTTCGCAGCCCAGTTGGTCTCTGTCCCCTGCATCACCTGATCGATCACGCGATCAAGTCCCCCTTGGGCAGGTTATACCCCTCCTTTTTCTGCCTTTACCAAGCCACTGACAAGTGGGCCCTCTGGACCCACCTGTCATCCTCTATGTGTAGATCTCACTCCGGTGCAAATAAATCTCAGATCCAGATCTGGAACTTTTTGCAGAAAACCCCAGAATTCAAATTCTTTTTGCAAATAGGCCCCTGCTTTTGTTATTCTGTCCTGTTTTTCTAATAACTAAATAATGGTTATACCTTTGGTCAAAAATTGCAACTAAAATATGTTTTCAAATCAGAAAATTGAAAAGTAACCAAATATGAATTTTGTTTGATTTTCGGAATTAATTTAAATGGCTAAAATAATTTAATCTTTTGTTAATTAATTAAACTTATATAACCCATAACTTTTGAACCACACCTTAAAAAATTATGAATTTTATATAAAATTAAAGCTAAAAGTGCAATCTGTTTGAATCTAATTTTGCATGCATGAATTAAATAAAATTAACTTTCGGGTTCTTTGGAAATTCAATTAATTGATCTATAAAAATGCTTAAATTGCATTAGTTGTTTATTAAATTGCTAATGGCTAATTTTAATCTACCTAATAAAATTTTTAGCACTTAAATTGCTGCATTCTTAATTTTAACATGTCATCATCCTTGTTTGAATGCATTTGTATTGATTTTTTTCCTTTTGTTATGTTTTGGGGTTATCCGTAGACGACGTTGCTGAGTACCCCGACACCTCCGAGGATCTAGCCCAGTACCAGGCTACTGAGCCAACAGGCAAGCAGCCCCTCCCCAACTTTCTCATGTGATGCCTATTCCTGTCTTGCATGCTTTAGGACTTTCCATTCTGTGGTGTCTTACGATTCCTATTGGAATTGTATAGCCTGTTAGAAGTCCAGATATTCGTGATATGCCTACCTATATCCTATGCTTGTTTTCCAGTTACTATCTACTAGCATGCTTAGGAGTTGATTGTGGTCTATCACATGTTTAGCTGATATATCTTAATAATTGAAGACTTGCTATGTGGGAATCACTTTATTATAATAAAGATAAGGCACCGGCGGAAGGCCAGCTATGGTGTTTTGTTCTGCTAGTGTCGCCTAGGAAAAACCGTTCTTTTCCGCTTATCCAAGAATAAGCGCCCTACCCACACGTGGGAAGACTTATGGAACCCCCGCAACTTAGTACCGGATCTGCTATATTGGTTAGGGAGCCACAAAGTAGTTCGGGTGTTTATCATTTGGAGCATACGCACAAGCATGTTGAAGATGAGAGGTTACAACTATGGGGGGGGGGGGGGGGCGCATATAGGTTTGCGGACCATGCGTTTACCGCATGTGGAAGGAGGAGCAATCGTATGAGTGTTATCCTCCCGAAGCCGTTCACGCAACGTTTGGGCCCACAAAGGAGTTTCGGCCGGGCTCCCGACGTGGATCAGTCTCAGATAGGTGGCTCTCTATCCAATGTAGTAGAAATGGGGAAGGTCGTGTTGAGATACCTAAATGCCTCTGTGGCATGTGGTTGATTGAACGTGTATGGTTACATTTGGGCACCCCTGCAGGGTTAAATCTTTTCGAAAAGCCGAGTCCGCGGTTATGGACGACTTGGGTAATGTGCTGGCTAAAAAGATCATAGACATCACCGTATATCATGAATAGCTAAAATTGCATATTCAAATAATAACCTGCTAAAATTTGATCAACGTGTGAGTGTCCGGACTTCTTTCTCGTGGGTATATGATACGATGGAGTTGTCTCAGGACGGGTATTGCTTGGTGAGTAGTTTAGCCCAGTAGCGCAAGCGCTCTCTTCCCTTATTCTAATTAGACGCAAGTTGTACCGTGTCTTCTGTAGTTTTTTTTGTTGAGGGTAGCGTGTCTTCTGTAGTTGTTAGGTGCTGCTGCTGCAAGTCCACAAACAGCCCCTTTTCAACCCCAATGCATGTGCATCATACCAATGCACGCGAGGGAGTGGAGTTCGTCGCTGCAGAGTGGACGCGCGCCCGCCCGGTCGTGGTGCTCGGCGGCCTATAGAGCGGTGGCACGGGAGGGCTCCGATCTCAGCAGCAGGAATCGTCCATGTGTGTGATTTTGACAAGCAACTCAGGGCGACATGCCTGCAACTACACATGGTCAAAGAACAAGTAAAGCAGATGTAGCAACAGCTTACATAAGTCAACTCACATACTCACAGTGGAATTCAAACAACACATGCTCTGGCGGCAACAGATCACTTTCAACCAGCAACTATAGTACCCGATACAGCAACTCCAGCACATCTAACAGCAATCTTGATAGTAAACCCTGCAATCGGTAACTTCCTCCACAGCAACTCATATGCTAGTGTTAGCAACATGCCTTTTTCAAAAAACAACTCTAGTAGCTGCTACAGAAACTCAATGACATACACAGCGGGTCAGCAGCCATGACAATAATATTCTGCAACCATTACCGCCCCGACAGCAACTCATATGTCAGTGGCAAGTGACATCAACTAATTCGTTTTCAAATGGTACCTTCTCCAAGATCCAAGATCCAACTACCGTGGCGGCGAATTGGCTTTGTTTTGCTCCCCCCCAAAGTCCAGGTGTTCTTTTGGATCCCACGGCATGGGAAAACCAGGACGCAAGCTCAGCTCCACCACATCGGCTTCGTTGTGTCAGCGGACTGTCCTTTCTGCCCAGGCGTGCACGAAGACGCAGGGCACCTCTTTGCCCGATGTCCCCGGTTGGCAGGGGTGTGGGCTACTGTGGCCCCCCGGCTGCATCCCCCCCCCCCCCCCCCCCCCCGATGCCGACGTCCCCGCCCTGCTGAGTGCGCTTGCGGACGGCCTCCCAAGCCTGCATGACATGTCGCGCAACACTGTGTTGCTGGCCTCCTTTGGCCGATGTGGAAGACGCCCAACCGCATGGTGTTTGACGCGGATTGTGTGCCGCTCGCCCAAACGTTGCGCCTACTAGTTGATCATCTTCGATTGTGGGTTGTGCATGCCCCCCCTCCCCCACCCCGACAAGTCGACACAACACCCCTCCTTGCATGGTGTGGTAGCCTACTGCCTTATTAGAATTAGAGACCCCCATGCTTATGGGCGTGTTCCTCCCCCCACGTACTTCCGTGAGTGGTCTGTCACTCCCTCAAAATGATGACCTTGCTGCTCAGGCCGGTTACCCCACTATCTGTACCCCTTTTTGAGATAAATGAAATGCATTCAGGTGGGCAGATCGCCCCCCGTTGTTTCCTCCAAAAAAACCGTGGCAGCAAATCCTGCGTCCATTACTTTGCCGGAAGCAACTCATATGCTAGGTTCAACAACAAAGGGTACGCAATCTGCAACTCCAACAACAAAACAGCTTTTGGAGTTGATGTGCTACAGGTCCATGGTGAAATATGAAGGAAGGGGAGGAGGAAGAAGGAAAGCCTGGGATAGGCGGTGGTCGGGACTCGGGAGTTGGGCGTGACTCGTGAGCACCTTGGACACTTGCTCGGCTTTTTCACGTGGCTCGTTGGAGGTGGGAATTCTCGTTTACCAATCTGGGTTTGGTGGGCTGGGGAAAATTTCCTAATAGACGATCGGTGGAATAGATTAACGAGCACTCGTTTGCTGGTTAGACACAGCCAAAAAAGAACTGCAGCGTATGTAGTAGCCCAAGGCCCAAGCCACAACGATCCATCCTTTTTTTTTCTTGACATGTAATTAAGCCAAATCGATCGCCGCCAGCTTGTATCTCAAGTTACAGCCAAATCTCACGTATCGTGGTATATAAATACACGACGAGCGCAAGTTTAGTATCGTAACCTAGCAGCGATTTGAGTCGTCGCCAACTTGTACCTCAAGCCACAGCCACGCCCCCGCATCGCCGCCTGTAGCCGACCGACCGAGAGGATGTCCCGATCGATGCCGATGACGTTACTGGGCGACGTCGCGGGCGGGTGCTGTATCTTCGTGGTCAGCGCCGTTGGCGGTTCCGTCTGCTACTTCGTCGAGGGCGCTTTGCGCAGCTCTTCCAGGGGCTGCCGCCTCGCCGGCGGCGTCCAGGAGGTCATCGACAACGGGCCCCGTGTCCGCCGCTGGGCGGCCTGGTCCGGCGTCTTCTGCACCATCGCTGACCGTATATTCGACAAGTGCAACGCCCCCTTGAACATGGTGGTCGCCGCGGCCGCCACCAACGCCGTCTTCTCCATGCGTCGGGGGCCCCGCGCCGTCTTCCGCTCGGCGTTCAAGGGTGCGGCCTACAGCGGGGTCGGGGTGATCTCCATCTACAGCATCGGACGCATCCTCGAGGCGAGGAGAAGCTAGCTGAAAGCTCGGATCAACTTTGCATGTGTTTGCTTGCTTCCCCATGATTAATTTTTAAAATTAGACCTCTGTACATTATGGCATGTCTTCTATCAGACGATCGATATTCTCCGCTGCACTGCTGCACCATTGATATACATTAAGCGAATCTCTTTATTCGTGTTGTTTGACTTAACTACCCGATCGAGAGAAGGTAAGCTGCAAATATAATCACTGTAATCAACTTCAGCATTGTGTATATCAGTTTGAGCCAGAAATTAAAGAGCGTCTTTATGTTAGCGCATTTGTTTGCCTCTTCGAAGCCATATATCCCCTGCCCTGGGGTATAAAAGTCACAAGAGTTCATACCGGGCCTCAGATTTGAGTGTTGTAACTTTGCTGTTTGCTCTAGAATTAGTATATATATATGGACCTTTTTCCAATAAATAGAGTTACTCAGAACTAACATGCACTTACGAGCAAAAGCAAAAGAGAGTTTACATCTGATTTGTGCGTCATTGCGTCAACCAACTAGTACACGAGGTATTTTTAACAAACTCCAACAACAAAAGGGAATAAAAACATTCTAAGGTGATACATCGTCGATTTGTAGAGATCAACCTGCATGCCACCCATGCTAGCTAGGTAAGCACCTTCGTACCTGTCTGCTCCACTTGGATACATGCTGTCGTGCTAGTAAAGTAAACATAGACGCAAAAACGGTGGTTGATCTATGGTAAAGAAAATAAGTTGTGTGCATTTTTTTTTTGTTAACTGCATAAGTTATGTGCTGGTTTCAGCATTCAGGTCAAACCTCCTTGTATTTCGTATTATTTATTTTTGAGCCAAACCTATATCCACACGGTGTACGTCAATTATATATCTAAGAGAACATCTTGATCTTTATGTACTAATTAAGTCATCCGAGAAAATCACCACCCCATGCCATGGCTGACGACTAGTTCAGGTTCACATAGGAAGCATCAAGAATTTGGAGGGTGGCATATAATTCTTAGAAGAAAAGATAGTTTTTTACTTACTCGTGGTCAGTAAGTAATCAGAACTTCAGATGGCTACTTACTACTCGATCCTCGGCAACGAAAGAGAGTCGCAAGACATGTTCTCCACAGAAGCGGGCAGTTCACCCTATACGTGATTTTAGGTAAGTTTCTGGTTCCTTGCTCTACGTGATATCTCTGCCATCGAGACGACGTCCTGTGCTCTTTTAGATTTCTAGGATTTGTTCATGGCACCGATAAGTGATGTTTCTTGTCAATTATTTTTGTGATTTATAAGTTTACAGATAGGCTTATGGTTATATTTATAAGTTTTACTAGTACTAGTGTTCTCTGATATGGTACTTTCCGTAACTAAATAAATGCTCTTTTGGATGTCGATCGATCTGGTGCAATAGTGATCCATTGGTCTTGTGTAGTTGATCGTCTGGTATTTATACATGCCATCCCTAGCCAGAGTCTCCATTTTTGTGTTTACATGATTTTCAAAGTAGTCAGTCCCAGTATCATGGTTGTTATGGTGTATGTCCTCGGACTCCTCTTCGGTCTGCTTTGTGATACCGCAACCATTGAGTCGTGGTTCTACTGTGTTTCTAGTTGTTATTTAATTTTCTTGATATGAATGATGCTCATGTGTATGTCTTGTGAAAAAGTGAGCTGGTTTCCTTTGTACATTCATTTTTTTAACTTGCATTTCTCTTTTAATAAACTTGTGATCGATTTGCTGGTGTAGACGATGGTGATGTGGCGCTAGGGAAGCTCCTTATGCTATGGACGCTGAAAATGCAACCAAGTACGAAGCCAATGCATACATGACTACATAACATACAATCTAATTAACTGGCATATTTTTTTATCAAACACATCATCATTCATACATAGCAACAATGCCTAATAAAGGTTTGCCCCACCAATAATAATGTGATTTTAAATTTGCAGAACACACAAAAAAAAACAGTTGCCCAAGATATTAAAAATGCTACTTGTATTGGGAGTTGCACAAACTAGAAGGGGTGTTTCACCGATTTTTATGGCCACTTTATAATTATATACACATTTTTTTAGATCTATTACTTGTGGTTCGCATGGACGCCGGGACTATTTCCAAAGCCACGGGAAAATTACAAAAGCTCAAGATTAAATTTCAAAACACGCCATGTTATAGAAAATGTTTCCTTATAACCATAAAAAAAGGCAACTTCCCCTTCATCTCCGGCTAGGGTAAAATGAAATGCAACACGGGATTTTTCTAAAGAGGCAAAAAACAAAAGAGAAATTGGATCAACCGCCAGTGGATTAATTTGTACTTTAAGCAAGAGGCAAGCACAGGCAAGTGTCCTTGCAATGCCGCGATGTGTGATTAAAGAAAAGGCAGCCGAAAAAATGTTCGTCCCAATCATTCAATTTAACACATAATTTTTTTCCATGCTATTTTGAAAAAAATGCTTCGAATAAATATAGTATGCAACAAATTCACTCTGGTCGCAACAAATCCACAAAAATAAATAAAATGATTGTAGAGTGCCCGTTAGGTCCCAAGTGGCAAACATGGTGACTTGTCTCCCTTCTGTCAATCGCTGCTATCAGGGAGGGACATGTCTCCTCTTCGTTTGCGGAGAGACGGCTTCTTTAGCGATGTGTTCAAACGGGCACTCGGCAAAGGGGAGGCTTTCAAGAATGACAAGTACCATGTTTGTCATATGCCGCCTCTCGTCGAGTGTCATCTCATGGCCTTAGCTGTCTTTGTCGAGTGCCCGGTGAAAAGCACTGCAAATCGTGACACACTCGGCATACGGCCGGATTCTTGTCGTGAAACATCCACAATCGTTGCAACACCGGCCAGTTCGTGTGTTTCTAGCAAAACACAACATCGAAAAAACTCACATGCAACAGAAAAAATCCGTGAAATATAAATACTAACTTTGAGCACCAACTTCATCGAGGGGCTCGTTGCGACAAATCCAGCTTGCCAGTGAGACGAATCTGGCTTGTAGCACGGGTTTGCAGCGGGGCGGAGAAAAAAAGAATTACGGCGTAGTAGCATTGCCAACTTGTAACTCAAGCACAGCTAGCGACGCCCCCAAATCGATCTGATCACGTATCGTCGTATATAAATACGCCATGTTTACTGTAACCAAGCTAGCAGCGATTTGTGTCGTGGCCAACTTGTAGCTCAAGCCACAGCCACGCCCAAAGCTTCACCGCCTGTAGCCAGCCGGCCAATCGAGAGGATGGTCCAATCGTTGCGAATGATGATACTGGACGACGTCGCGGGCGGGTACCAAATCTTCGTGATCAGCGCCGTTGGCGGCTCAATCTTCTACTTCGTCAAGGGCACCTTGCGCAGCTCATCCAGGGGCCACCGCCTCGACGGCGGCGTCGAGGCGGTCATCACCAACGGACCCCGTGTCGGCCGCTGGGCGGCCTGGTCCGGCGTCTTCTATACCTGCCTTTACCCAGCCACTGACAAGTGGGCCCTCTGGACCCACCTGTCATGCTCTATGTGTAGATCTCACTCCGGTGCAAAGAAATCTCAGATCCAGATCTGGAACTTTTTGCAGAAAACCCCAGAATTCAAATTCTTTTTGCAAATAGGCCCCTGCTTTTGTTATTCTGTCCTGTTTTTCTAATAACTAAATAATGGTTATACCTTTGGTCAAAAATTGCAACTAAAATATGTTTTCAAATCAGAAAATTTGAAAGTAACGAAATATGAATTTTGTTTGATTTTCGGAATTAATTTAAATGGCTAAAATAATTTAATGTTTTGTTAATTAATTAAACTTATATAACCCATAACTTTTGAACCACACCTTCAAAAATTATGAATTTTATATCAAATTAAAGCTAAAAGTGCAATCTGTTTGAATCTAATTTTGTATGCATGAATTAAATAAAATTAACTTTCGGGTTCTTTGGAAATTCAATTAATTGAACTATAAAATGCTTAAATTGCATTAGTTGTTTATTAAATTGCTAATGGCTAATTTTAATCTACCTAATAAAATGTTTAGCACTTAAATTGCTGCATTCTTAATTTGAACATGTCATCATCCTTGTTTGAATGCATTTGTATTGATTTTTTCCTTTTGTTATGTTTTGGGGTTATCCGTAGACGACGACGTTGCCGAGTACCCCGACACCTCCGAGGATCTAGCCCAGTACCAGGCTACTGAGCCAACAGGCAAGCAGCCCCTCCCCAACTTTCTCATGTGATGCCTATTCCTGTCTTGCATGCTTTAGGACTTTCCGTTCTGTGGTGTCTTACGATTCCTATTAGAATTGCATAGCCTGTTAGAAGTCCAGATATTCCTGATATGCCTACCTATATCCTATGCTTGTTTTCCAGTTACTATCTACTAGCATGCTTAGGAGTTGATTGTGGTCTATCACATGTTTAGCTGGTATATCTTAATAATTGAAGACTTGCTATGTGGGAATCACTTTATTATAATAAAGATAAGGCACCGGCGGAAGGCCAGCTATGGTGTTTTGTTCTGCTAGTGTCGCCTAGGAAAAACCGTTCTTTTCCGCTTATCCAAGAATAAGCGCCCTACCCACACGTGGGAAGACTTATGGAACCCCCCGCAACTTAGTACCGGATCTGCTATATTGGTTAGGGAGCCACAAAGTAGTTCGGGTGTTTACCATTTGGAGCATACGCACAAGCATGTTGAAGATGAGAGGTTACAACTATGGGGGGCGCATATAGGTTTGCGGACCGTGCGTTTACCGCATGTGGAAGGAGGAGCAATCATATGAGTGTTATCCTCCCGAAGCCGTTCATGCAATGTTTGGGCCTACAAAGGAGTTTCGGCCGGGCTCCCGACGTGGATCAGTCTCAGATAGGTGGCTCTCTATCCAATGTAGTAGAAATGGGGAAGGTCGTGTTGAGATACCTAAATGCCTCTGTGGCATGTGGTTGATTGAACGTGTATGGTTACATTTGGGCACCCCTGCAGGGTTAAATCTTTTCGAAAAGCCGAGTCCGCGGTTATGGACGACTTGGGTAATGTGCTGGCTAAAAAGATCATAGACATCACCGTATATCATGAATAGCTAAAATTGCATATTCAAATAATAACCTGCTAAAATTTGATCAACGTGTGAGTGTCCGGACTTCTTCCTCGTGGGTATATGATACGATGGAGTTGTCTCAGGACGGGTATTGCTTGGTGAGTAGTTTAGCCCAGTAGCGCAAGCGCTCTCTTTCCTTATTCTAATTAGACGCAAGTTGTAGCGTGTCTTCTGTAGTTGTTAGGTGCTGCTGCTGCAAGTCCACAAACAGCCCCTTTTCAACCCCAATGCATGTGCATCGTACCTTATTTTCCTCTTGTGCGTTAGACTTGCTGAGTACCCCCATACTCATACCATCGGGTGTCAGGTGCCCGTGTTTTCACCGATGCAGGAGCGACAGCAGAGTTCGACGATCCAGATGGAGGCTACTACATAGAGTTCGACGCTGACTACGACAAGTAGATCGAGATCCTAGGCGGCAGACTGAGACCGTGGGCGGGTCCTCTTTTATTTTCTGGCCTATGGCCGTTGATGTAGTCTGTACTCAGACGAGTGATTGCTTCCGCTGTATTCGGGACGTATGATCCCCTGTGATGTAATAAAAGTATTTCGAACTATGTTTATTTATCTTTTTGTGTCGTCACTTGTGCATGTGATGTAACCCAATTGTGGTTCTACTTGGTGAAATGTTCATTTCTGCTAAGTGGGGCTTACATTTAGGGTGTCCGCAGATATTTATTTTAATACCGCGTTGGCCTGGATTTGAACTGCGTTGGCCAGGATTTAAACTCTAGACCTCTGCATCTGATACCATATTGAATTGTTGCACTAGCCAATTATCCCAAAACTCCGAACTGATGGAAAGGGCTATGCAATATATTATATTTCTGACACCACCAAGCCCACCTTTCTTCAGCTTCCGAGGAGCGCTTGGAGGCAGTAGTGGGACGACGCTGGCTTGTGGCGCGGGTTTGCAATGGGCGCGTCGGACAAAAAAAAGAACCCAAGGGCTAAAAAGTGCACGGGTGCTCATTGGCTCGATCGAGCGCATCCGTAATCAACCTGCGCGACCTGCATCGTTCCGTCAGCCAACGATAACGATGTACAGGCTGGCCCACATGCCCTCTCTCTCCGTTCAGTTCCCCTCCCCTGTCTCTCACAAGTCGCAATGTCCAGAGTTCATTGAGGAGCTTTCAGTGCACGTCCCGGCCGGAGAGCGGCCGCACACTCGAGGGAGTGGAGCTTGTCGCCGGAGCGCGGACGCACGCGGGGGCATGGAGATCGACGGCATAGAGCCGCGTGGGAGGGATCCGAGCTCAGCGGTGGGAAGGGCTTGTCGAGGTGATTTCAGCAGGGTGTCATGGCGTCGGAGAGCGGCCGCGCGCGAGGGAGTGGAGTTCGTCGCTGCATAGTGGACGCGCGCCCGCCCGGTCGTGGTGCTCGGCGGCCTATAGAGCGGTGGCACGGGAGGGCTCCGATCTCAGCAGCAGGAATCGTCCATGTGTGTGATTTTGACAAGCAACTCAGGGCGACATGCCTGCAACTACACATGGTCAAAGAACAAGTAAAGCAGATGTAGCAACAGCTTACATAAGTCAACTCACATACTCACAGTGGAATTCAAACAACACATGCTCTGGCGGCAACAGATCACTTTCAACCAGCAACTATAGTACCCGATACAGCAACTCCAGCACATCTAACAGCAATCTTGATAGTAAACCCTGCAATCGGTAACTTCCTCCACAGCAACTCATATGCTAGTGTTAGCAACAGGCCTTTTTCAAAAAACAACTCTAGTAGCTGCTACAGAAACTCAATGACATACACAGCGGGTCAGCAGCCATGACAATAATATTCTGCAACCATTACCTCCCCGACAACAACTCATATGTCAGTGACAAGTGACATCAACTAATTCGTTTTCAAATGGTACCTGACGAGGTTTGGGCTCGGCAAATCCCTGGGTTGAGCACCCCGGGTTGATTGAGGGGGAGAGAGATGAGCGCTGGTGATCACGACGGCTAACAGGCGAGGTTTTACCCAGGTTCAGGCTCCCGGAGGATAACACCCTACTTCCTGCTTGTCTGGTATTGAGGTTATGCGTGGCTACAAAGGCGAGATGGCAATCTCGCTAGGGTTTGAGATGGCGGCTACGAGTTGGTGTTCGCTAGTTCCTTAGTTACCCTAGACGAGGGACCCTCCCAGCCTTTATATGATAGGCTGGGTCTCGGGTGAACGGTACCGATGGCACTTACAGGATGATCAAGACCGATGACCTAACGTCGACTATCTTGGGCCGCACGTCGTCCTTCTTGGGCCTTCCTTGGACCCTCGCCATAGGGTTGATGGACTTGGCGTGACCCAGGTATCACCACCGTGGGGTAGTCAAAGAGTAACCCCACGACAGTAGCCCCCGAGTGCTTAGTCGAATCGTAGAGTCGGGTAAAGGACTCCTTCCTTCAGGGCACGCCACCAGGTTCCTGAAAAGAACAAATAAAATGGTCGGCTCCGGCCGTTCAGGGCTTATGGAGGATTCCTTAGTCGAAACATCGACTGCAGGGCGAAAACTGCGAGTATTGCTTTGGTCGGTAATTTTTCGACTGCGATTGCTCTGAGTCATTCGGGAGCGCGAACAGCGCTCCCGATGGGAGTAGCCCCCGAGATTAAGCTGAATTGCTTGCAATTGAGGTTAAACTCAATTTTTCCTTCAGTCGAAAAGCCCGCTCCCGATGGGAGTGAAGAAGGGACTCGAATTGATGGAGTCACAACTTGCTTTGCACGACTGACTTTGTACTCAGCCGGTTTGGCTTACTGATTAAGTTTGCTCAGCTCGTGGAGCTTACTGTATTTCTTTTGCACTCGAATGAACTTGTCGAGTCGACTCAGCTCTTAGAGCTTACTGTATCTTTGTTGCACTCGAATGAACTGTCCGGGTGCTCCATCAGCCCATTGGCTTACTACGCCTCCGCAGATGACGTCAGCGCTGACGTTTTCGGCGTGCTCTGCGTCCGATGGGACGTGACATGGTGGTCCCAGTGCCAGCCTTGACTGATCTGACCGTTGGGCGCGAACTTTTGGCGGCGTGATGAAGGCGCCTCGATTCCCGCGCGTAGTGGGCGGCGTGGGCGGCGACGGTTGGCATCTCTGCGCGACGCGTGGACGGCCGGATGAGGTTGCGGAGAGCGGTTTCGTGGGGAACGGCCAGGATGAACTGACCCCGCGGTATATATTTTTCACCGCGGTGGGGAACAGTTCACCCCATCCTCATTTCGCCGTCATCTCCACTGCTCTCTCCTCCATTGCTGCTCCTCCATTGCTGCTAGATTCTTCTCCCCCCACCATGAGCAAGGTCGCGATGAAGAGGGGAAAGTCTGCCGCCGGCGCTGTCGCCGCCACCGAGGCTGGCGTGATGAAGAAGCTCGAGGGCGACTGGACGAAGTCGTCGGTGAAGAAGGACGATCTTGAGGGCCTCCGCGCGCAGGGGCTACTGCCGCCGACGGACCAGGCGACGGTGCGCGCTCCAGGGAAGGAGGTATTCCCTGCCCCTCGCGAGGGGGAACGCGTGTGCTTCGTGGATTTCCTTCCACGGGGTTTCGGGTTCCCCCTCCACGATTTCGTTCGTGGTCTCCTGTACGCTTATGGGATTCAGATCCACGATCTGACTCCCAATAGCGTCTTGAGCATCGCGAGCTTTATCGTGCTTTGCGAGTGCTTCTTGGGGATCGCACCCCACTGGCTGCTATGGAAGTCGCTGTTCCTCGTCAGGAGGAACGTGGGGAAGAGCGGGCAAGCGTACCCGGTGGGCGGCTTCGGCATCCAGGTGCGTGGCGACACCACCTTCTTCCAGATGAAGAAATCCGACTCCGTCCAAGGCTGGCGGAGGAAGTGGTTCTACGTCAGGTGCAACCAGGAGGGGCTTCTTCCCTTCACGGCTGATCGTGAGTTGCGGAAGACGAAGGCCTGGGTGCACCCGCTGTCGAAGGGAGACAGGGAGGCGATTCAACCCCTGCTGGCGCTTCTCCGTGGCCTGCTGAAGAGTCTTGGGCGCGAGACAGGTGGGGTGCATCTCATTGCCACCTTCTTCAGGCTCCGGGTGCAGCCGCTCCACTCTCGCGTCCACCCGATGTGGGCGCTTGAGCACGGAAATGAACTCGGCGATGACGAAGTCGAGTCGAAGGTGAGGAGCATCACCAGTCTCCGAGCCGCCGATCCGTGCAACGTCAAGTGCCCGGCCCAGCCGTATGGGCCGAACAACCCCGTGCCTGAGGTAAGCTTCCTTTTTGTTTTTGCTTCTGTCTTGTATGTTCTGTCGAGATCTTCTTTTGTCTGACCCGAATTTTTTGACAGGGTCGTTCCAGCTTTGTCAGCCTTCCTCCGTTGATGGAGAACGGACCTCATGAAGAGGCAGAGTTCCCTGAGGATGAAGAGGTTGATGACGATGAAGTCCCCTCCGCCGCTTCTCCGAGTGAAGAGGTAGTGGAGGACGATGAAGATGAAGAGCCGCTGCAGAAGCGGCAAAGGCGAAAGAGTGGCGAGTCTGCTTCGGCTTCGTCACCCGTGAAGCAGGTGGAGGTGGAGGACGTGGACGAGGCGAGCGAGTCGTCCTCGGGTGCCAGACACACGAGGGACCCGACAGAGCCTTTCGTCGTGCCTCCCCTTAGCTCTGCGCCACCGACTGGGTTCGCGAGGATGCCCTCCGTCTCCCTGGGCAGCGATGATGATCAGGACGTCACCAGGTTAGTCTTGCAACCATCACCTTGTTTTGTCGAGTGCCCTTTTTGCCTTTGCGAGTATTTGAATTGAATTATCTTGTCGCAGCGACCGTACTGGCGCTGTCGGTTCTTCGCCTCCAGAGATGGAGCACACTTCTGCTCCCGTGTTCGAGCAGACCGCGAAGGCGACCGAAGAGGAGCCGCGGGCGGGTGATGCGTCGACCTTGAAGGCTTCGACTTCCTCCGTGCCAGAGAAGACTGCTGATGCGACCTCGATGGACGCTGGATTGCTTGAGCATGTAAGTGTCCCTTAACTCAGTCTGCAAGATCTGTATCGGGTGCGCGAACAGCGCTCCCGATGGGAGTAGCCCCCGAAGATGTGCGTGACTAGAATAGTCGGGCGCAGATTGATGTCTTGTTCTTTCCACAGCCGTTTTGTCGCCAGCTGATGGAGGGAGCCGCAGCCTTCGTGCGAATGGAGAAGGAAAAGGATCGACTCCACGCTGCTTTGGAGCAAGCGAACAGTGAGTACTAACCCTTGTGTTCGAGAGGTGCTGCGACTATCTTCATTGTTGACTTTGCTCCGGTGATCCACAGGCGAGAAGGAGAGCATGGCGAAGCGGGTCGCGGAGCTGGAGAAATCCCTGGGTGCAGCTCAAAAGCGTGAGCGAACCCGGGGTGATCTAGAGAAGACCCAGGTTGAACGCTTGCTCGCACTCGCCAATGTAATTGGAGGTAAGTATCTCGGCTCATTGCCTACTTTGTCTTGTGTCGACTTCTGATGTCTTACAAGTGTGGTCTTCTCTTCGTTGTTCAGAGCCGTGCGGAGGCGCTCCTCCGGAAGAGACCTCCAGTGAGAATGTCGACCTGGAGAAAGCTGTTGGCTTCGTTGACCGCGCCTACGCGTATGCTTCGGCTGCGCTGCAGCAATCTTCGGCGGCGCTGCAGAAGTCGAAAGATGCCTTGGCGAGTGTGCACCGGAGCATCTTCCCCAGCCAGCCACCGCCGGTCGCTGTTGACGCGCTTGCGGCTCCGTTTGAAGGCGACGCGACCACCATGGCGGATTACACGCGTGCGCAGATGGTACGCGGCTCAGAGCTCACTTTCCAGCTCCTACTTGGTCACCAAGTCGTAGGTGATTTTGAGAAGGTTGTTAGCGACTTCCCTCGGAGGCCTGACGGCAAAACCGCGTCCCTTAGCGGTGTGAAGGCGCGGGCGAGTCAGTTGGCTGCGAAGTTAATTGCCACCTTCGAGAAGAAAATCGCCAAGGCTGCAGAGTTGGCTGCTAGGAAGAGCCGTTCTCGTTCGGAGTTTGCGATGTAGATTCCTTCATTTTAAAATTCCTCTACTTTTGGTCTTGGTCTGTAATGAACCATATAGTTTGCGGGTCTTCTGGCCGCGAACATGCTGATGTGAAATGTGAATATGTGCCTTCGAGTCTTCTGTCATATTTATGTTTGAATCTTCCTCATTTGCCACTGTCGAATTTGGCAGTCTGAGATGGGCGAGGCTCCTGTGGTTGCTGGAGCGACTGGTGTGGACGATGAGGAGGACACCTCTTCGGCCGCACCCACTCGCCATCGTCGTCGAACTCCTCCAGCTCCTGCGCGCAGTGTAAATGACCAGCGAGTGATCACCTTCATGAGAAACAAGATTGTTGAGCTTGAGTCGAAGCTGAAGGTTGTCGAGTTGGAGTTGCAGCGCTTGAAGTCACGGCCCGCTGCGCCGTTCTCCCAGCGTGAGGAATTCCTTCTTGGCCAGATAGACTTGATCAGTCGACAGCTGCAAGGTTGGCCTTCTAGCGCTTTGCTTCGGCTTCTTTATATTTTCTCTGTTCTAAGTGTTGGGTCTTGATGCAGATGTAAATTCTGACTGGAAGGCCGAGCAGAGTCGAGTAGACGAGCGGGTGGAAAGAGAGGCCGCCAGTGACTCACCCGAGGCGCGTACATTTTGGTCAAACAAATCCGAAGACAGTGTACTGGCTAGAATGCTGGATCGCACCTGGCGGGCTGCTTTGCTTCTGGAAGGTTGTAGGAAGACCCACTAGCAGATCAACAAGGTGTTCTTTCCGCATAATGAGCAGCCTAGTGGACTGGCTACGCTGCTTGAGAAATACCGTGAAGGCAAGGCGTTGAAGGAAGTCGTGCACGCCCAACTTGTTGGCGGGGCGAACGTGGCGCTGCCGTACGTTCGAATGCACCGGCCTCACCTTCCCTTGGACAAGGTGCTTGACGGCTTGCCTGGAGCGGATGACTACGCCGATACTCTTGCGGCTGCGCGTCAGATGATTCAACAGGTCCAGGCCCTCAGTGAGCAGCTTGTAGGGCCACTTGATGCGCCAAAGGATGAGCCTGTAGAGTGAGAATGCCAGACTGTTGTTGTATAGCGTTAGTTTGTAAGAGATATTTTTCCCAAGCGGGAGCATGAGTGTATGTATGCCGAGGTGGTGGTGGCCTCCGAGTGAATAAATTGTATCTTGTAGACCTCTGTAAGCCTGTATGGCGCAGCCCCCGAGCGGATCGAGTGTGGCCAGGGTGTGTCGAGTCAGGCCTGTGCGGCGCAGCCCCCGAGTGCTTCGAGCGCGGCCGAGGCGTTTTCGAGTCAGACCTGTGCGGCGCAGCCCCCGAGTGCGTCGGGTGCGGCCTAGGATGTTGACTTAGACCTGTATGGCGCAGCCCCCGAGTGCGTCGGGTGGCGGCCGAGGATTTTTCGAGTTAGATTGGTATGGCGCAGCCCCCGAGTGGTTCGGGTGGCGGCCTAGGTTGACTTAGGCCTGTGCGGCGCAGCCCCCGAGTGGTTCGGGTGGCGGCCTAGGATTTTAGGGTTGGACCTGTATGGCGCCGCCCCCGAGTGGTTCGGGTGGCGGCCGAGGAGTTTAGGGTTGGACCTGTATGGCGCAGCCCCCGAGTGGTTCGGGTGGGGCCTAGGTTTGACTTAGACCTGTACAGCGCAGCCCCCGAGTGCTTCGGGTGGCGGCCGAGGATTTTTGGGTTGGACCTGTATGGCGTAGCCCCCGAGTGCGTCGGGTGGCGGCCTAGGTTGACTTAGACCTGTACGGCGCAGCCCCCGAGTGCGTCGGGTGGCGGCCGAGGATTTTTGGGTTGGACCTGTATGGCGCAACCCCCGAGTGCGTCGGGTGGCGGCCTAGGTTGACTTAGACCTGTGCGGCGCAGCCCCCGAGTGGTTCGGGTGGCGGCCGAGGATTTTCGGGTTGGACCTGTATGGCGCAGCCCCCGAGTGCGTCGGGTGGCGGCCTAGGTTTATGTTGCTTGCTGACAAAAGTAAAGGGGAGAGCTTGTTCCTCAAATCACTTTATTGATTTTTGCGAGCAGGCCGCCTCATTAAAACCCTTCCAGTCCCCTCGGGTACCCTGGCGAGGGAAAGAGTGCGTCTGAAACCTGCCGCTTCTTGACATTGTACTGTTACAAATTGGGGTCAATCAGGCGTAGAAGCGGCGCAGTTGCGCGACGTTCCACGGGTTGCTGCAGACTGCCCCCGTCTTCGAGTCCTTCAGGCGGTAAGCTCCGCCGCCGATTGCCTCTGTCACGATGTATGGACCCTCCCACGGGGAGGCAAGTTTGTGCACTTTCTTCTGCTTGAGACGGAGGACGAGATCACCAGGGACGAACGCTCTAGGCCGCAGTCGCCGCCCGTGATAGTTGCGCAGGTCTTGCTGATACACGGCTGTCCGGGTAAGGGGGATGTCACGTGCTTCGTCCAGGGTGTCCATGTCATCTTCGAGTGCTTCTTCTGCATCAGACTCATCGTAGGCCACCACTCGGGGGGCGTCGAACTTGATGTCGCACGGCAGGACTGCTTCAGCGCCGTACACCATGAAGAATGGCGTGTATTGGGTAGATCTGTTTGGCGTGGTGCGCAGACTCCACAGCACAGATGGCAGCTCTTCGACCCAAGCGCCTGCGGCGCGCCTCAGTGGCACTCGCAGGCGCCTCTTTACGCCCTTGCAGACTAGGCCATTGGCTTTCTCGACTTGTCCGTTGGACTGCGGGTGCGATACAGATGCGTAGTTGAGCTTGATGCCTTGGTCAGAGCAGAAGTCCTTGAATTCTTCGGCTGTGAAGTTCGAGCCGTTGTCGGTGATGATGCTGTGTGGCACGCCGAACCTGAAGATGATCGACCTGATGAAGTTAACTGCAGAGGAAGCAGTCGAACTTGTGATCGGTGCTGCTTCGATCCACTTCGTGAACTTATCGACTGCCACCAAGAGATGAGTGTGTCCGCCCGGAGAGGACTTCTTGAGTGGACCCACCATGTTGAGCCCCCATTGAGCGAAGGGCCATGCGAGTGGTATGGTCTTCAGTGCTGATGCTGGTGCGTGCTCCTAGCAGCCGATGCACTTCCTCACGAGTTCTTCTGCGTCTTGCATTGCGGTGGGCCAGTAGAACCCTGCCCGTAGGGCTTTGGCCACCAAGGCTCGACTGCTGGCGTAGTGTCCGCAAATGCCGGCGTGTATCTCGAGTAAGATGGCTTGGCCGTCGACTGGGTCGATGCCCCTTTGGAGGACTCCTGAGATGCTTCGCTTGTAGAGTTCCCCGTTGATGACGGTGAAGCCCTTGGAGCGGCGGACGACGCGCTTGGCTTCGACTGGGTTCGCTGGCACCTTCTGATGCAGTATGTAGGCCAGGTATGGGCTTGTCTATGTGGGTTCGACCAGCATTACCTCCATGGGTTCCTTCTCCGTGTTGGGCGGGTTGGTGGTGCTCGTTGTCGGTGTAGAGGGTCCCGGCGCAGGTCGGAGCTTGATGGAGCGTTGCGTGATGCACTCGAGGAAGACTCCGGGTGGCACCGGTGCTTTGTCTGAGCCGAGGTTGGCGAGGGTGTCAGCTTCCTCGTTGCTCTCGCGGCCGATGTGCCGCAACTCGCAGCCGTCGAAGGTGCCCTCCATCTGGTTGTATAGGTCCCTGTAAGCTATCATGTTGTCGGCGATGGCGTCACATTGCTTCATGATTTGCTGCACGACAAGGTAGGAGTCTCCGTAGATCATAAGGTGAGTGGCGCCGCAGTTTTTGGCCATTCGCATGCCGTGGATTAGAGCCTCGTACTCTGCCTCGTTGTTCTAGGGTGTTGGGAAGTCCATCTGCAGTACGTACTTTAGTTTGTCGCCTTTGGGTGAGATGAGGACGACTCCCGCCCCTGCTGATCTGAACTTCTTGGACCCGTCGAAGTACATTGTCCATGCGTTGGACAAATCGGGTACGTCTGGTAGCTGGGCCTCTATCCACTCTGTGGTGAATTCTGGAAGAACTTGGGCCTTGATTGCCTTCGGGTGCGCATACTTCAGCCCCCAGGGTCCTAACTCGACAACCCACTTGGCGACTCGTCCTGTCGCGGCTTGGTTGGTGAGGATGTCGGAGAGCCCAGAGGAGCTTACCACCGTGATGGTGTGCTCGGAGAAGTAGTGGACGACCTTCCTTGATGTCATGAAGACTCCGTACGCTAGCTTCTGGTAATGCGGGTATCGTTGCTTGGAGAGGGTTAGCACCTCGCTGAGGAAGTAGACGGGTCGCTGGACAGGGCGACTGTGCCCTTCTTCTCCTCGTTCGACGACGAGTACTGTGCTGACCACTCTGTTCGTGGCTGACACGTAGAGGTACAGCGGCTCGTTTTCCAGTGGCGCCACCAATACTGGAGGAGTCGTGAGGGTATTCTTGAGCCTGTCGAATGCGTCTTGTGCTTCTTCTGTCCACTCGAATTTATCCATCTTTTTCATCAGTTGGTAGAAAGGCAGGGCCTTTTCTCCCAACTTACTAATGAACCGACTGAGAGCTGCGACTCGGCCGGCTAGGCGTTGCACTTCATGAAGCTTGGTCGGTGCTGGCATTGCGAGTATGTTTTGCACCTTCTCAGGGTTGGCTTCGATTCCTCTAGCAGAGACGAGGTACCCGAGCAGTTCTCCGGCTGGCACGCCGAAAACACACTTGTCTGGATTCAGCTTGATTTGATACTCGTTAAGTGCGGCTAAGACTTTGCGGAGGTCAGCAATTAAACTGTCCTCCGTTCGAGTGGTGATGACTATGTCGTCGACGTAGACTTGTACGATCTTTCCTATTAGCTCCTTCAGGCAAGCTTGCATCGTGCGCTGGTATGTGGCTCCAGCGTTCTTCAACCCGAAGGGCATCATCTGGTAGCAGAACACACCATGGGGTGTGATGAATGCAGTTTTCCCTTCATCTTCGACTTTCATCCTGATCTGCTGGTACCCGGAGTAGGCATCCAGGAAGGATAGGCGCGCACAACCTGCAGTCGAGTCGATGATCTGGTCTATCCGCGGAAGCGGGAAGTGGTCCTTGGGGCAGCACTTGTTAATGGCGGTGAAGTCGACGCACATGCGGAGTTTCTTCGTCTTCTTCTTCTCCACCAGGACCGGGTTCGCTACCCAGTCCGAGTCCTTGATTTCCCGGATGAATCTGGCGTGGAGCAACCGGTCGATTTCCTTGCTGATGGCGTCTCGTTTGGGACCCGAAAAGCATCGCATGGTCTGCTTGACGGGTCTGGCGTCCTTATGGACGCGTAAGGAGTGCTCGGCAAATTTCCTGGGTATGCCTGGCATGTCAGAGGGTTGCGAGGCGAAGATTTCCCAGTTCTCACGTAGAAACTTGACGAGCGCGCCTTCCTATGTGATAGGCAGGCTTGTCGACACCTTGACTGTCTTGCTGGCGTCCGTCGGGTGGACCTGATGGGTTCTTGTGTCGTCAGTCGTGTTGAAGGCAGAGTCCTTGGCTGGCTTCTTGCGTGGCGGGAAGATGGTTTTGTCGTTGTCGACTGCCATCGCCAGAAGGTGTTCCTCCATTCAGAAGAACTCAGAGATTCTGCTGAACTCGCGGTCGCAGCTGTTGGAACGGTCGAAGTCGCCGTACACTGTGATGACGCCCTTGGGTCCAGGCATCTTGAGCATAAGGTAAGCGTAGTGAGGAATCGCCATGAATCTGGCAAAGGTTGGGTGCCCGAGTATCGCATGGTACTGCGACTTCCAGTCGACTACCTCGAAGTCGATTGCCTCCCAATGGAAGTTGTCGGGTGTGCCAAAGATGACGTCGAGTGTGATTGTTCCCATGGGCGTGACTGCTTGCCCTGGTACAATGCCGTGGAAGGTGGTCTCTGATGGCGTCAAATTTGTTGTTGGCCTGTTCATCCTTCTGAGGGTGTCGGCGAAGATAATGTTGATGCCGCTGCCTCCGTCCATGAACACCCTTCTCAAGGTGTAATCCCCGATCCAAGATCCAAGATCCAACAACCGTGGCGGCGAATTGGCTTTGTTTTGCTCCCCCCCCAAAGTCCAGGTGTTCTTTTGGATCCCACGCCATGGGAAAACCAGGACGCAAGCTCAGCTCCACCACATCGGCTTCGTTGTGTCAGCGGGCTGTCCTTTCTGCCCAGGCGTGCACGAAGACGCAGGGCACCTCTTTCCCCGATGTCCCCGGTTGGCAGGGGTGTGGGCTACTGTGGCCCCCCGGCTGCATCTCCCCCCCCCCCCCGCGATGCCGACGTCCCCGCCCTGCTGAGTGCGCTTGCGGACGACCTCCCAAGCCTGCATGACATGTCGCGCAACACTGTGGTGCTGGCCCTCCTCCTCTGGCCGATCTGGAAGATGCGCAACCGCATGGTGTTTGACGCGTGTCGTGGTGGGTAGCACGGCATATCCATCAAAGATGGAAAAGAGTATGGGGCAGGCGACGATCGGATGCTCGCGCGGGATTGGGCAACCAACATGCAAACACACGTCAATTACCCAGGTTCGGGGCCCTCCTTGTGGAGGTAACACCCCTACGTCCTGCTCTTCTGGTTCTTATTGATGGATCACAAATCGAGCTACAAGGTTTGCTCCTGGAGCTGTATGGCGGTGGTGCCGGCTTGAGATGTCAAGCCGGCTGGAGGTAGACGATGATCTACGTGGGTCTGTTTTTCTTATCGCTCCCGTCTTGCCTCGCGCAGGAGGCCTATGCACGCCTTATATAGGCAGTGGCTAGGGTTTTGGTTAGGGTTTCTAGGTTACAAGGTTATTACACGATTGCCCCTATGACATCACTACTCTGGAGCCGGCTGGTACTATCTCATCATTACACTGTAGCTGTAACGCCCGACAGGGGCTGGACGATCCGGGCCTACTAGTACGGACCGGTCGGTTGGTAGAGGCCGGCTGCTCTAGTCGGCCGTCCGCCTCCGGGTAGAGGAAACAGCTTGCTTTATCCGGCTGTCTCCAGGCGGCACGCTGTAGCCGGCCCATGTAGAACTTGAAGAAATGGACCTCTTAGGGGTATCCGGGGTTCATATCCCCGACACTAGCCCCCGAGATCGTGGAGTCTTGCCGGCTTGCCGGGTAGACTTCTCGAGCTTCAATGTTTTGTTTGTCGCTGTGGTTGAAGTCGTCCGGCTTGAAGTTTGCCGGATAAGGTGACGGTGGTCGGAGGCGGCTCGTCCGGCTTGGAGTAGCCGGTCTTCGGTAGTCTTGATGTCTTGGGAATCGTGGGTCGTGGCACGCGTCAGCCACGTTTCGCCGCTTGGTCGTGATGGTTGCGCTCTGCCCGATGTCAGGGGCACGTCGCTTCGGTCTTCGACGGACCGGATCGTCTGTGGCAACTGCTTGTTAGCGGGATCGTCTGCGGACGGCGCGGCCTGCCCGCGCCCCACGTGGCGCGTGGAGCGGTGCGGTTCCGCCTGCCCCGCCTTTAAAGGGGAAAAGAGGGGGAAGGCTCAGAGTTTTCGCTCCTCTCCCGCTTCGTCTTCTTCGCCAGTTCTTGCTCTTCTCGCTCCTTGCCGATCTCTCTGTCTCGCTGCTTCTGCTTCCGCTTCTTCCACCACGGGCAACAGAACCTCAATGGCAGGCACGGGCGCTTGGATGGGCTCCATCATCGACAACAAGTTCCTTCTGACGCTTCACCGGAATGGGTCCATGGGGAAGAGCGGCGATGTGGAGGCTCGCGCCCCGCCCCCTGGAGAGATCTCGCCGAGGCCCAAACCGGATGAATTTGTCATGTTTTACACGCATGTGGAGCGGGGATTGGGGCTCCCCGTCAGCTCGTTCTTCAACGAGTTCCTGCATTTCTACGGGCTGCAGCCTCACCATCTGGGGGCTAACTGCATCACGCAGTTGTCCTGCTTCGTCACGCTGTGCGAAGCGTATTTGGGCGTTTGGCCCAGTATGGAGCTCTTTGGCATGTTCTTCTTCTTGCGGTCCCAGGTGACCGCTGGGCTGCAGCGGGACTGCGGCGGCGTTTCCATCAGCGCGAAGAACACGCCGTTCCCCAAGATCCATCTGCCCGAGTCCATCAAGAAGTGGCAGAATACATACTTCTATGTCAAGAACGCCACTGCGGTTGACCGGATCAAGCTCCCCGCCTTCGCCAACACGCGTCCGGCGGACAGATCTTGGAGCCGGAAGCCGGCAGTCGATGAGGGTCTGCAGAACACCCTGTTCACCCGCCTGGAGAAGCTGGTGGCGGACGGCTTGACGTCCAGGGACCTGACCATGGCCTGGACGACCAGGCGGATGTTCCCGCTGCAGGAGCGCTCGCACAAGATGTGCTTCTACTCCGGCGTCCGGGATCCTACTCGAGCTTCCTTGAATATCCCGACGCAAGAGGGATTAAGCGAGTGGGTTTCCCGTCTCATCACCGACAGGCTTGAGGATGATTGGGACTTCGGGCTCGATCCCTTCGACCGCTCAGATCGAGCTCCTGAGGTGAACTTCTTCCCTTCTCATATCGCTTTCGATTCCTTTTCCGGCTGCCGCCTGATCTAGCCGGCTTGCCGGGTAGCTTTGTGAGGTCCAGATGGTTGAAGATTTTGAAGTAGTCTTCGAGCCTGATGTCCAGGGTCCCCTTTCTGCGGCGCAGACGGCCATGCTGGAGGAGGAGAGCGCCGCCGAGGAGCAGGCGGCGGGTGGTGGTGCGGACACTGCCACTGGAGGCGGATCCGGCGGCGAAGCCCGTGTCGTCGCGGGAACACGCGGCGACACCACCGAGTCGTCTGGAGGAGGTGCCGATGCCGGCGGCGATGATGACGCCACCCGGACTGCAACGAGCCCGGTCTCCGCTGCCGGCGCCGACTCCGACTCGGCCGCCTACCGGGACGAGGATCTCGAGCGCGACGATCCGCCCCCGGTTTCGTCGCCCCGTGGTAAGTCTTCTGTGTCCGGGGTCGCCGGGCAGGCTGACAATGTTGTGCGTGTGGTAGTAGATCTCTCCACCAGCTCTGAACCGGACTCAGAGGGTTCTTCCTCCGTGCCAGCCTCCAAGCCGGCGATATCCACCCGTCGGACCAAGGAGTTGGAGGCGGCGGCGCGGAAGAAGGTGGTCCTTCCTCGGCGGACCGTGAAGGAGAGGCGGTCGAAGTCGGCCGCCGATGTCGATGCGAACACTGCGCCGCCCAAGCGGAAGGGCACATTTGAGAAGCGAGGCGTGCTGCCCGCCAAGAAGTTGGCTTCGACGCCTTCCCGGCCTACCACAGGCGGCCTGTCGCCAGCCGGAAGGCCGAGGGCGGAGACATCCGAGACCGAGGCCAGGGCGGACGAGATCATGGCCGAGGTCCGGGTTGAGGTCGACGCCAAAATGACGGAGGAGGAGGCCCAGACTGGTGGGGCCAACAACGAGGTGATTGGTCTTGCTTTAGGTGGTGATTTCATTTACGATTCGAATCCGGATGACTTGGAGAGGGAGTTTTATGCTCAGTCGGCGCAGGCAGTCTTAGCCTTAGGAGCATCTGATGCTGATTTTACTGTGGAGCAGCTGCTGGCCTCAAGGGAGGACGAGGAGAGGACGAAGGCGGCGGACGTGGAGAGGACTGAACCCGCCGCCGGCAAGACCCGCGCCCAGGTGGTTAATCTTTTTCCTCCTTTCGTACTTGGTTATGACTCGGGTATGGAGGGTATGGAGAAGGCTATTTACGCGGAGCTGGCGCAGGCGGACTCGATCCGGGCGTCGATGGATGCCCAGGCGGCTGCAAGGCAGCCAGCGGCTGCCAAGGCGGCCGAGGAGAAGGCGGCAGCGGGCGCGGAGGCCGGCGATACCGCAAAAGCCTCTGCTGAGGTCGAGGTGGTGCCGGCCAGCACGAAGCGGCCGGTCGAAGATCCTGTCGCTCCGGCGAAAGGCGGCGATGCGCCTTCCGGAGGCGTGAAGCGCCCATCCGACGCTGTGCCTCCCCCTCCGCCAAAGCGGACGAAGAGGAGGACGGCCAAGGCGCTGGGCTCGTGCGTCGGGTAAGTCCTTGTCTTGTGGTGGTAATCTTCGCAACTTGCACTCGTTGGTGACGTCTTCCTTGTTTCGTAGGGCGCCACTCCCTATAGTGGAGACGGCGGTTGTCGCGGTGAAGGAGTCGGCCTCGGTGCCTGTCACCGAGGTCCCCGCGGCGCAAGCGGCAGATCCGCCTTCGGAGGCGAGGACGACGGAGGCGGAGAGCCGAGTGCTGGTGGAGGCGGCTGATCCACCTTCGGAGGCGAAGACGACGGAGGCGGAGAGCCGAGTGCTGGTGGAGGCGGCTCCCCTTGTGGTTGACTTCAACCCTCCGGCTTCAGGTGGAGATGCCGAGACGCCAGTGGGTGCTTTCGAGGTGGTTCCCCAGCCCGGCGTCGGGGCTGGGTATACTGCCTTCCCCACCCCTTCTTTGACCGTGGCCGTGACAGCCAAGGACAAGGCCATCGCGGAAGCGACGGCTTCGCTCCCCGGCCCTCACCAATCAACTCTGGTGTCCTCCCCGCCGTACTCCGGGCCGGTGCCGGCTCGGCTCGATGCGTCGGGAACGATTCCCCTCGCCGAACTGGCGGAGCGGGTGGCCAGGGAGAACTTGGCCAACGTGACATTTCTCCGCTCCTCCATGGAGCAAGGTCTTGCCGCGGCGAATAAGGAGGCGACATTGCTCAAGCGGGAGCTTGAGGCGGCCAAAGGTTTGGCTCCCTTTTTTCTTTCTGCACTTTGTCTTGCCGTACTGCCTTTTTCTCTTGCGTGTCTTGGCCTTACGGTGGCTTGATCTCTACAGGTGACACCACCTCCCGCGCCGGCTTGGAGAAGCAACTGAAGGAGAAGGATGCCGCCTTGACCTCAACCAAGGCCGATCTCCAAGCGGCGGAGAAGGCATCAGAAGAGCGCCGCCTCGAGATCGTCCGGCTGGGCGAGGAGGCGGCGAAACTGCGGGAATCCGAGCGCCGAAAGCAGAGCGAGATTGAATCTCTCCGAGAGAATGCGTCCGAGCTGAGGGATCAATTGAAGGCTTCCGTCGAGAACAGCGACAAGCTCGTTCAGGAGGTCAAGGCGCGCGAGCTTGAGCAGGAGCTGCTGGTGAGTGGCTTGGTCAAGGAGGTTGAGCACATAAGCGCACTGATCCTCGGTAAGTGAGGCCTCCTTTCTCCTTGGTTTCTTGCTTTAGGTCTTCTACTCGGCTTTACTGGTTTGAAATGCAGGCCTCTATCCCGAGGTGGATGCGCAACTCCAACAAGACGCTGCCTCGGCTCGCTCTCGACCGGAGTCCTCTGGTGCCGCTGCCGGGTCTGCTCTGACTACCACTTCCCGCCTTCTGCGATTCGGCCAGGAATTCAAGCGGCTGAAGGAGGCGGAAGAAGGCGTGCTTGAGAATCTGTGGCCGGACACTCCCTTGCCGGCTACTCTCCACGACTTATGCGCCCGGCTCGAAGGAGCGCCTGCCGGTATCAACGATCAGGTGGAGATGGCGGCGCGCGGAGGCACCGACATGGCCTTGGCCGTGGTGAAGTCCTGGTACCCTGGCCTGCAGACGAGCAGGCTGATGGACGGCTTCCGCGACGGGACGTCCTTCGCGAACTTGCGTCCAGAAATTGCCGAGGCTTCCAAGCGGATTGCCGAGGCGGTTGACTTGACGGCGCTGGTGCCTGCCGAGCCGTCATCGATGCCGAAACCGACTGAAGATGCTGGAGCCGGCGACGCAACTGCCGCTACTGACGCTGCTGCCGTCTGATTCACTTGCCTCCCCGGTATGCCGGGTGTAATTGTTATTCTGTGCCGTCAATTGTCCTGCCACATTAACCATTTTGTTGTCTTGGACACCTTTGAAGGTCATTATGTAAAAATTTGCTATTCTGCTTCCTGCCATGGTCTGTTATCGTGAGTGTCGTTTCCTCTGTGACTGCTGGGCCTTTGTGCTATAATTCGTGCTTGTCTTTGGTGATGATGATCACCATACCTAGCCCCCGAATTTTGGGCCGGTTTGAGCATCAATCCGGGTCGAAATTTCACGCCCTGCTTATCGCTTATCTTCTGTCGTCGTTATATCGTGCAGCCCCCGAGTCCATGACTTGGGGTGACTTAGATATCGTCCGGGTCTGCGGAGCCGGCTTGGCGGGTGCGCAGCCCCCGGGTATGTTTTGCTGGCTAACGGCTTCGCAGCCCCCGAGTCCGTGACTCGGGGTGATTTTTATATTCGTCCGGGTCTGGGCGGCCGGCTTGGCGGGTGCGCAGCCCCCGGGTATGTTTTGCCGGCTAACGGCTTCGCAGCCCCCGAGTCCGTGACTCGGGGTGATTTTTATATTTTCGTCCGGGTCTGGGCAGCCGGCTTGGCGGGTGCGCAGACCCCGGGAATCTTTTGCCGGCTGACGGCTTCGCAGCCCCGAGTCCATGACTCGGGGTGATTTTTATATTTTCGTCCGGGTCTGGGCAGCCGGCTTGGCGGGTGCGCAGCCCCCGGGAATCTTTTGCCGGCTGACGGCTTCGCAGCCCCCGAGTCCATGACTCGGGGTGATTTTTATATTTTCGTCCGGGTCTGGGCAGCCGGCTTGGCGGGTGCGCAGCCCCCGGGAATCTTTTGCCGGCTGGCGGCTTCGCAGCCCCCGAGTCCATGACTCGGGGTGATTTTTATATTCGTCCGGGTCTGGGCAGCCGCCTTGGCGGGTGCGCAGCCCCCGGGAATCTTTTGCCGGCTTGGCCTTGCCTCCTTGGCTTCTGTGCGTGGACCCGGTTGCAGTTACTGAAGGGTCACGTCCACTGGGTTTCGTTGCCACGTGTAGATCGTGGGATCGTGGGCGACGGTTGGGTCTCCCACGTTGTCCCTTGTTTGTGCTATAAATCTTGACCGTTTTCTTTCTTCTTCTTCACTCGCGCTTCTTCGCTCCCTCTTTGCATTCCTCTTCTTGTTTCCTTGCGCATCTCTGCCATGGTGAAGTCCGAGCCCATGGACGCTGCCGCTGAGGAGACCATCGCTGCTCCTCCAGCGAAACGTCCTCGCGGTCGTCCCCCCAAGAGCGGCGGCCGAGGGCGGGGGAAAGCGGTCGCCTCCGCTGCCGCCGGTAGCATTGCTGGCCGCGTCAAGGGCGGCGGCCGTGCTGGCGTGAGGAGTGTGGGTGCCGCCGGTGGCGGCATCAGCATCGTCGCCGGTCGTGGCAAGCAACTCCTCGTTCTTGACGGCACGTCGAGCGAGGAGGAAGCCACCCCTGTTCTTCCACCTCCGGGCTTTGACCCGATTCCTAAATACGCTCCGTCTGCTGTCGCCGGTGGCGAGGAAGAGAGCGCGGAGCTGTCTTCCGCCTCTTCCGACTCGCTGGAGAACCCGCGGCGCCCTGCCTGGGGTGTGTTCCCCATCGGGGAGTTCCTGCTGATCCTGCACTCGCCAGTTACTGGGCCAGTGCAGAGGCTTCCCGACGCCCTCGCCGACGCACTGCCAGGCGCTGGCCACTTCAAGTTCAAGCTCTTCCGTGAGGGTGCCTCCCAGGGTCCCTGGGATGCAACCGTCCGGTTCACTTCCCAAGTGGTGGGCAATGCTGTCGTCAACCGGGTGGAGTTCGTCAGGGGCTGGGACGAGTTCGCCGACTTCTACGAGCTCGAAGCCGGCTTCATCCTCTGCTTCCGCCTCCGACGTGACAAGGGCGTCTTCTTCGTGAAGGTGTTCGACGGCACCCTCTGCATCAAGCACTGGGCCGGCAAGAGGATAGGCGGATCCGGGAAGGCGACGGTTGCCGCTTAGGGAGCTCTGCCGGCTCGACTCTGTAGTTGCGCGGGGAGGATCCGCCTGTGGACCTCCCTCTTTTGCTTTGCTGTTCAGTCTTCATCTGTAATGCCTCGCCCTTTATGTTTAATGCTACTTGCTCTTGTTCCTGAGTTTGTTTACTTGTACGCAATTTTCATTTCCTGCTTGTCGTGCCTGTGTCCGGGTTGGGCTCTCGAAGCCGGTTGGCGGCGTTTTCACGTGTGAAATGAAAATGTCGAAGCGATTAGTTTGCTGTTATGATCATGGAGTATACTTTTACTGTGTTTATGTCAATTTCACACTCGCCTGTGGCCTTTCCCGTCGCCGTTCGTGTGCACTTCACCGTCTAGCGGGATCATGCACACTACTACAACGCTAGGGTCCGGTTTGTTAGGCCAGAGTTTTCTCAGCCGGTAACGACTTCTATTTCTTACGTCTTTCGCATACACTCAGCCTCCAGCTTATTCTCTTGCCGGCCTTAACCGGATTCGAAGAGTTAGCCGTTTAGCGTTGTGTAGTTAATCATCCGTAATCGGAGAAGCGGTTGCCGACTGCCGGCTTGGCCGAGTTTGCAGAAGAACGTTATTTCAGCCGGCAGGACTTCCCTTTATGCGTTTTTCACGTTGTTGGCCCCCTCCAGCTTGTTCTCTTGCCGGCCTTAACCGGATTCGAAGAGTTAGCCGTTTAGGGGTTAGTCACGCTACACGGCCGCTAAAGGCAAGCTTGCCGGCTGCCGGAAGAGCCGGTTAGAAAATGCAGAAAAAGTTGCGAAAAATTGCTCATGTGCTCATCATTCTCGTTTCTTTTATTGATAGCATAGGTGATACATACATTGTACTTTCTCAAGTGTAGAATCGACGCAAGAGTGCCGCGTTCCATGGCCTTTCCGTTTCATCGCCTTCCTTGTCCATCGTGTCCTTCTTGTGCTCGCGGGCGTCGATGAGGTAGTAAGCATCGTTGATGAGTGCTTTGCTGACGATGAATGGTCCTTCCCACGGTGATGACAACTTGTGCATGTTTTTGGTGTCTTGGATGAGCCGGAGCACGAGGTCGCCTTCACGAAAGTGGACGTTCTTGATGCGCCGACTGTGGTAGTTGCGTAGCTGTTGCTGGTACATCGCCGACCTTGATTCGGCAAGTTGGCGCGCTTCCTCGAGCAGGTCCATGCCGTCTTCGTAGGCTTGCTTAGCTTGCGCTTCCGTGTACAGCACGATCCGGGGTGCGTCGTGCTCGATGTCCGTTGGCATGACGGCTTCAGCTCCGTGGACGAGGAAGAAGGGGGTGAAGCCGGTTGAGCGATTCGGCGTCGTCCTTAGGCTCCAGAGGACGGAAGGCAACTCTTCTTCCCACGCGCCGGCTGCCCGCTCGAGCGGTTCGAGCAGCCGGGGTTTGATGCCGGATAGGATGAGGCCGTTTGCTCGCTCGACTTGCCCATTCGACTGCGGGTGTGCGACGGAGGCCACATCGAGCCGGATGCCGGTCCTGCCGCAGAACTTAGCGAATTCTCCCTTGACGAAGTTTGTCCCGTTGTCCGTGATGATGCTGTTGGGGTAGCCGAAGCGGTAGATGATGCTTTTGAAGAACTTGACCGCTGTTGGTCCATCCAGTTTCTTGATCGGCTTGGCTTCAATCCATTTCGTGAACTTGTCGACCGCTACCAGCAGGTGTGTCATGCCTCCACTGGATCTCCTCAGTGGCCCGACCATGTCGAGCCCCCAGACGGCAAACGGCCAGGTGATAGGAATTGTCTTGAGCGCTGAAGCCGGCGTGTGCTTCTGCGTTGCGAATCGTTGGCAGCCGTTGCAGAGTCGGACCAGTTGGTTCGCGTCCGCCAACGCAGTCGGCCAGTAGAACCCGTGCCTGAACGCCTTAGCCACAATTGCCCTTGAAGATGCGTGATGGCCGCATTCGCCTTGATGTATCTCCTTGAGGATCCGGTTTCCTTCTTCTTGGCTCACGCAGCGTTGGAACATTCCGGATACGCTGCGTTTGTATAGCTCGTTGTTGATGATGGTGTAAGCACTTGCCCGGCGTTTGATTTGCCTGGCGGTGAGCTCGTCCGCCGGGAGCTCGTTGTTGGCGAGGTAGGCGAGGAAGGGTTGGGTCCATGGCGGAGCCGCTTCGATGACGAGGACCTCGACGGGCTCCGTCTCGCCTGGAGCCGGCCCAGCCGACTCCGTGTCNAACTTGGCGAATTCTCCCTTGACGAAGTTTGTCCCGTTGTCCGTGATGATGCTGTTGGGTAGCCGAAGCGGTAGATGATGCTTTTGAAGAACTTGACTGCGTTGGTCCATCCAGTTTCTTGATCGGCTTGGCTTCAATCCATTTCGTGAACTTGTCGACCGCTACCAGCAGGTGTGTCATGCCTCCACTGGATCTCCTCAGTGGTCCCACCATGTCGAGTCCCCAGACGGCAAACGGCCAAGTGATGGGAATTGTCTTGAGTGCCGAAGCCGGCGTGTGCTTCTGCGTTGCAAATCGTTGGCAGCCGTTGCAGAGTCGGACCAGCTGGTTCGCGTCCGCCAGCGCAGTCGGCCAGTAGAACCCGTGCCTGAATGCCTTAGCCACAATTGCCCTTGAGGATGCGTGATGGCCGCATTCGCCTTGATGTATCTCCTTGAGGATCCTGTTTCCTTCTTCTTGGCTCACGCAACGTTGGAACATTCCGGATACGCTGCGCTTGTATAGCTCGTTGTTGATGATGGTGTAAGCACTTGCCCGGCGTTTGATTTGCCTGGCGGTGAGCTCGTCCGCCGGGAGCTCGTTGTTGGCGAGGTAGGCGAGGAAGGGTTGGGTCCATGGTGGAGCCGCTTCGATGACGAGGACCTCGACGGGCTCCGTCTCGCCTGGAGCCGGCCCAGCCGACTCCGTGTCAGGCGGCATCCGGATGGAATCGGAGCCGGGACACGGCGTGATGGATGGTTTGTAGAGCTTCTCGAGGGCGACGCCGGGTGGGATTTCCTCGCGGAGAGAGCCAATGTTCGCCAGGGTGTCGGCCGCTTCGTTGTTGGAGCGGTGGATGTGGTGGAACTCGCATCCTTCGAAGCATCCCGCGAGCTGCTGGACGAAGAAGCGGTAGGCGGCCATGTTGGGGTCCTTGGCGTCCCAATGACCAGTGGTCTGCTGGACCACCAAGTCGGAGTCGCCGTAGCAGAGGATTCGCTTGATGTTCATGGCCTTGGCGAGCTTGAGACCGTGCGCGAGAGCTTCATACTCGGCTACGTTGTTGGACGCCGTGAAGTGGATCTGTAGGACGTATTCGAGTCGGCCCCCCTTGGGTGAGGTGAGGACGATTCCGGCGCCGAGTCCCCAGTATCTTTTGGATCCATCGAAATGCATGAGCCAATGCTCGCCGGAGCCGGGTGGCGGCGGTACGTGGTCCGTCTCCGTCCAGTCGGCGAGGAAGTCCGCCAGCTCCTGCGACTTGATCGCTGTTCTCTTGTCGTACTCGACTCCGTGCGCCGTCAGGTTGATCGCCCATTTCGCAACTCTGCCGGTTGCATCCTTGTTGCCTATGATCTCGGCAAGCGGCGCGTCGCTTATCACTTTGATAGGGTGCTCTTGGAAGTAATGCTTCAGCTTCTTCGTGGCCATGTACACGCCGTATACGAGCTTCTGGTAATGCGGGTAGTTTTGCTTCGACTGCGAGAGTACCTCGCTGAGGTAGTAGACTGGCCGCTGAACTGGCCGCTGCTTGCCGGGTTCGTCTCGTTCCACCACTAGGACCACGCTGACGACTCGATTGGAGGCGGCGATGTACATGAGCATGGGCTCCTTTGGAGTCGGCGGTGCTAGGACTGGGGTGGTAGTCATCGCCCGCTTGAGTTCCTTGAAGGCGGCAGTCGGCCGCGTCGCTCCAGACGAACTTGTCCGTTTTCTTCAGTAAGTGGTAGAGCGGGAGAGCCTTCTCCCCGAGCCGGCTGATGAAACGGCTAAGAGAAGCTAGGCACCCGGCGAACTTCTGGATGTCCTTGACGCTTCTCGGCTGTCGCATGTTGTCGATGGCGGCGATTTTTTCCGGGTTGGCCTCGATCCCTCGTGCCGACACAAGGTAGCCGAGTAGCAGTCCGGCTGGAACGCCGAACACGCATTTCTCCGGGTTGAGCTTCATCTGGAAGCGGCGGAGGTTGTCGAAGGTTTCCTTGAGATCGAGGAGGAGGGTATGCTTCTCCTTGGTCTTGATGACGACGTCGTCGACGTAGGCGTGCGCGTTGCGACCGATTTGGTCGTGCAGGCATTTCTGCATGCAGCGCTGGTATGTTGCTCCCGCGTTCTTCAAGCCGAACGGCATGGTGGTGTAGCAGTACGGGCCGTATGGGGTGATGAAGGCGGTCTTGAGCTGGTCGTCCGGGTTCAGCGGAATTTGGTGGTAGCCGGAGTAGGCGTCGAGGAGGGAGAGGAGGTCGCAGCCGGCCGTGGAGTCGATCACTTGGTCGATGCGCGGCAATGCGAAGGGGTCTTAGGACAAGCCTTGTTGAGGTGGGTGTAGTCGATACACATCCGCCACTTCTTGTTCTTCTTTTCCACCATCACCGGATTGGCTAGCCACTCCGTGTGTTGCACTTCTTTGATGAACCCGGCCGCGAGTAGCCGGGCTATTTCTTCTCCTATGAGCTGTCTTCTTCCTTCCGCGAAGCGTCGCAGGGACTGTTTTACCGGCTTGGCATCTGGCCGGACGTGAAGAGAGTGCTCGGCGAGTTCCCTCGGCACACCAGGCATGTCCTTGGGGACCACGCGAAGATGTCCCGGTTCTCACGGAGGAACTCGACGAGCGCGCTTTCCTATTTGGGGTCCAGGCTCGCCCCCACGGAGACGAACTTGGACTTGTCGTTGTCGTCGAAGTAGATCTTCTTTGTGTCCCGGGCCGCCTGGAAGTTCGACTCGCCAGCCGGCTTGGCCGACTCGGGGATCTCCAGCTTCTCCTCGCTAGCCTTACGCTTGAATTGCTTCATCTCCTCATTGCAGACCATGGTCTCGGCCACCTTTGCGCTGTCGGAGGCGCATGCGATGGAGCGTTTATAGTCTCCGGCGACGGTGATGATCCCGCGTGGGCCTGGTAGCTTCATCTTGAGGTAAGCGTAGTGGGGCACCGCCATGAACTTGGCGAGCGCCGGCCGCCCGAGGATGGCGTGGTAGGCGCTGGAGTGGTCGACCACCTCGAAGGAGATGGTCTCGCGGCGATGGTTGTTCTTGGTGCCGAATAGGACGTCCAGCCGGATGAGGCCCATGGACGATCCGGCTCGCCCCGGCACGATGCCGTGGAAGACCGTCCGGCTCGGCGTCAAGCTGGACTCGGAGACGCCCAGCTTTTCCAGCGTGTCGCGGTAGAGGATGTTGATGCTGCTGCCTCCGTCGATGAGGACGCGTGAGAAGGTGCAAGCGCGCTTGGTGGGGGAGATGATCATGGGCTCCAGGACTAGAGCATAGCCGCCTGGGTTGGGCATCAGCTCCGGGTGGTCGCGGCGATCCCACGTGATCGGCTCCTGCGACCAGTTGAGGTACTGGGGGACAGGTGGAACCACCGCGTTTACTTCCTTGAACCGTTCGCGCCGGCTTCGCTTGTCGTCGCGCTCGCTGACGAATACGATGTAGGCGGCATCCGGATTCTGGTAGCCGTCTGGACCCCTTGGAGGCGGATCCGGAAGGCGCTCCCTTTCTTCTTCGCGTTGGCGATCATCGCGATCCCTGTCTTCGCGTCGTCTGTCGTCGCGTCCTCGATCGTCCCGTCTGGCTTCATCCCGAGGCGGGTTTCGCCGCTCATACGGTGGCGGCCTCGGGCGTCCGAGAGTGCATTGCCTGACGGTGTGGTTTGCTGGCCGGTCGCCATGGTTCCGGCACGGTTGATCGAGCATGTAGTCGTAGTTGTTCCTCGCCCTTGTCCGGCGCATGTCGCCGCTCGTTCTCATGCGGCGGTTGTCGAAGCCTCCTGCCGGCCTTCCTTCGGTCGTAGCGACGACCTTGGACTCGACACGGTCGTCTGCAGACTTGCGCTTGCCGGCCGCGTCGGAGTCGCGCCGGGTCGATTTTCCTCCGTCTTGGTTCTCCGTCCGGCTGCGACGTGCAGCCGGCTCCGTTGTGATGATTCGTCCGGCTTCGTCGAGTCGGATCGGGTTGGTCATGCCCGCGTCGGCGGTGGCGTACTCGTCGGCGATTGCCATGAGCTCCGCCATGGTCTTCGGGCTCTTCCTCAGGAGCCGGTGCTTGAGCAGCGTCTGATCTCGGCACCCTTGGATGAAGTACTGGACGGCTTGGAGCTCGAGCACTCCCTCGCAGGAGTTGCGAAGGCTTGTCCACCGGGTGAGGTAAGCTCGGTCCGACTCGCCGTCCTTCTGCTTGCACAGCGCGAGCAGCTGTGCGTTGCCAGGGCGCAAGTAGGTGCCGGTGAAATTGCGGTTGAACACCTCCTCGAAGTCCAGCCAGCTGTTGACGCTCTCCTTCGGAAGGCTGTTGAGCCAAGTCCGTGCCGATCCCTGAAGCATGAGCGGCACGTATCGGACGGCCACCCGCTTGTTGCCGCCTGCGATGTTGACCGCCGTGACGTAGTCGGCGAGCCAGTCTTCCGGCTTCGCGGTGCCGTTGTACTTGGGTGTGTCCCTGGGGAGAGTGAATCCCTTTGGGAATCGCTCGCTCCGGATGCGGGGTCCGAAACAGCGATGAGCAGCGATGTCCTCTTCCTCGATGATGCTTGACAGCTTGAGCACGTCGATGCGGTGGCGCGCGTCGTCGCTGGTTTCAGGTCCCAGCGGCCCCAGGCGTTCGTCGATGGTGACTTTGTGGCCGACTCGCTCCTTGACGTTCCGTCCGGCTCGAGGCTCGCTCCGGTTGCCGTCTTCACGCCGTCCAGCCGGATCACGGCCGTGATCACGAGGATGCGAGCTCGCGCTCCCCTCGCGATGAACTCGTGGTTGCTTGTCCTTCGCCCTTCCGCGGCTTGTGGATGACGCCTCTGCGCCTTGCTTGGACTTGCCGGCTGCATCGTAGCCTGGAGGCGGCTCATGGTGTCCCTTGCTCGCCGTTGCCTCCGTTTCCCGCTGCTGCCGGTTGGCCGTGTTGATGAGTTGCCGAACCCGGCACATCTGTTGACGTAGTTCCTCGCCTTGGAGATAGGGTAGCTCGGCGGCCGCTGCTTCCGCCGCCCTCATGTTTTGCGTAGGACAGCTGTACTCGGGGAAGCTGAGGTCGGTGAGTTCATGCGCCTGGCCGGCTCGGTTCATGGCGCCACCAAGGTCTCCTCCTTTGCGCCTGACTTCATTCAGCTTCTCCGCGTTGCGGTCCGCCTGCTCGATGCCGTGTGCAGAATTGTACTCGCGAATTGTGGCGCTGAGCCGGCGCTGAGTCGACGCGAGGTTTAGCGCCTTGTCGTAGATCTGCTGCCGCATCCTCTCGAGTTCAGCCGCCGCCTTGACTGGATCAGCACTCGGCGCGATGGGGGTGCTTAGCAGCTCGAAGTCGGCCTCCAGGTTGCGCTGGTAGCGCGAAGGTTCGCCAGCTTCATGGACGGTGGTGGTGACGGGGCCTCCTGCCGCCGCGTGCTCGACCATGTGCACCTCGGCGTAGACGCTGAGCTTGGCGACGTCGCGGTCCGCGTCGCCGGAGTTGAGGTAGCCGAAGGCGGAGTCGTCGTTGCAGGTGCTGGCGTCGAAGATCGAAGGAGCCAAGCTCGAGTAGACCACCTCCGGGTACTCCTGAGCGGCGACGGCGACGTAGACGTGGAAATCGCCAAGAGTGACGATCGCTCCTCCGCTGGCGACGTCCACGTCGGCGAAGCTGTTGGTGTTGTCGAGGACGCAGCCGACGGAGCCGATGGAGAGCACGAGGCCGGAGACGATCCGCCGACCATCCACAGTCCGGGATCCCGCGCAGAACGTGACTCCGTTCGCCGCGAGCCCCACGGTGGGCGCCAAATGTCGTGGTGGGTAGCACGGCATATCCATCAAAGATGGAAAAGAGTGTGGGGCAGGCGACGATCGGATGCTCGCGCGGGATTGGGCAACCAACATGCAAACACACGTCAATTACCCAGGTTCGGGGCCCTCCTTGTGGAGGTAACACCCCTACGTCCTGCTCTTCTTGTTTCTATTGATTGTTCACAGATCGAGCTACAAGGTTGCTCCTGGAGCTGTATGGCGGTGGTGCCGGCTAGAAGTGTCCAGCCGGCTAGAGGTGGAAGACGATGATCTACGTATCTCCGTGTGTCTCTGTTCGACGTGCCTCGCGCAGGAGGCCCATGCACGCCTTATATAGGCAGCGTCTAGGGTTTTGGTTAGGGTTTCTAGGTTACAAGGAGATTACACGATTGCCCCTATGACATCACTACTCTGGAGCCGGCTGGTACTATCTCATCATTACACTGTAGCTGTAACGTCCGACAGGAGCTGGACGATCTGGGCCTACCAGTACGGACTGGTCGGTTGGTAGAGGCCGGCTGCTCTAGCCGGCCGTCCGCCTCCGGGTAGGCTAAGCGGCTTGCTTCATCCGGCGGGCTTCAGGCGGCACGCTGTAGCCGGCCCTTGCAGTTCTTGAAGAAATGGTCCTCTTAGGGATATCCGGGGTTCATATCCCCGACACTCGGTGTCGTCCTCCTCTGAAATACAAATACGTAAAGGCAGCAAAGAGAGACTGAGTACGATGTACTCGCAAGTTTAGTAGGGCGATATAGGCCCAATGACTGACGGAGGCTCTAAAGCTTTAGATGTAGTTCTTTTGCATAAAGCTAACTTTCATAAACCGAAACATAAAGACACTTGGCATTCGTCTATTCAGAGTATTTTATAAAGGGGATAAGAGAGTAACATTTGTCATCTTCGGTTCTCGACGAACCTACTCACCACCATCACCACTCATCTCACACAAAGGCACTCCCTCGACTCACCCTCGAGGAAATGAACCTTTATCACAAGTTTATTATGCAACCTCTAGCTGCCATATCAATTAGGTTAACGTTATCTATGAGCTAATCCGCCTTTCCCAAGAGTTTGTCCATAACCGTGGACACGGCTTTTCGAAAAGATTTAACCCTGCAGGGGTGTACTATTTTACCCATTGGTACCGTCCGGCTCACCTAGTTGGCCCTCTTCCGGGGAAGGCCGGCGAGCGGGCGCGGTTAGACCTTTACAAAGCATGAGGCTTACTCAAGGACCATCAGTGTGCGGAAGGACAGGTTAAGCGCTCCCAGCGCCCTGCCCCGCGGCCACAGTCCTAAACACCACCATCCTCGTTTCCTTTTCCACTCACCCCACACACGCGCAAATGGAAATAGCAAACTAGAGGACCCTTGACAAGCCCCTCACAAATTATTCGGTCAGTGAGGCGCCCATACACCCACCAATGGAAGCACGCTCGGTTCTTGGTTCTAGCTAAAAGCACTCTCAGCCTAGGCGGCAAGAATGAGGCAAACCACCCTCCCCGAGGGCAACTCATCCAAGCCTTTAGCAAATTAATTAAGCATCACATTTATCCACCTCGCCCGAATCATTCCATCAACATAAACAATTATGGAATTAATAACGGACATAAAGCATCTATCTCAACTAAGCATTTCTAAGCATGGCTAAGCATATAACCGATAATTAAAATTTGTATCCGGCCAACACATAGACACTAGGGTTCATAGGTAGGGATACATGTGATTGGCTCGGGAAAACATGCAATCATAGGATATTCTACAATATACCAAAAGACATTTGAACCGCATGCAATATTATGGTGGATAAAATAATTTGATCAAAACATAGGATGCTAGATGCCAAGAAGGTTAGGTTATCTCTTGCCTTGCTGCCCGGGCGCGTAGTATTGATCGTCGGGGTAGTTATCGGTAACCTCGACTCCGGAATCTATCGATACCCAAAAGAGAAATACAAAGAACACATAAATCACACGATCACAAGGTGCAATGCTCAATTACATGATGACATGTCCAATTGATGCAAAGAGGTTGTTATATAAAATAAATAGCAACATTTAATGGGGAGCCAAATAATTAGTGCAATTATTTGGAACCAACCCCATATTTATCTTAGTGACCACAATTCTTTATAAATTAACAAATTATTAGAGAAGTGGTTCGATTATGCATGAACATGACATATATGGGTAGGATTCGTCATTCCGATCAATTTAGTACCTCATTTGTAATTTTCGGAGCACCGATGAATAATTGACAAATTAATTAAATAATTGAAATTACTTCAATTAATCAAATTATGGATAACATCAAATAAGGGTTTGTGATCATGATGTGATAAGTGCATAATTTAATAACAATTGAAAAGTTGATCACAATGGTATTTTATTTGTAACTTTTGGAGAAGAATTGAATTAGTTAGCAATTCTTTTAATTTGCTTTAGCTCCAAAAAAAAAAAGAAAAACAGAAACCCCATTTCTTAAACAGGCCGGCCAGGCCGGGTGCATGCCGGCCATTATGGCCGGGCCTCAGCCCGAGAGGCCCCGGCCACTGGGCCGGCCCATATGGCCGGGCAGGGACCGAGAGGCCCCGGCCTCGTG
Source organism: Puccinellia tenuiflora (assembly GCA_012064385.1). NCBI lineage: Eukaryota > Viridiplantae > Streptophyta > Magnoliopsida > Poales > Poaceae > Puccinellia > Puccinellia tenuiflora. Next base: position 122,110 of record QRDG01002136.1, read on the forward strand.
GCCGGTCAGGCCGGGCGCCAGGCCGAACGACCACGCGCGCGCTGGGATGAGGTGCTGATGCTGACGAACACGCTGACGTTGCGGCCGCCGCCGGCGACCAAAAACGAGCGGCGGGAGAGGGAAATCGGACGCGGGAGAGGGCTAGCAAGGAAGCACGCCTCACCTTGAGCTCGAGTGCGAGGACGATGCGGCCAGGGGGCGGCAGACGGCGACCCAAATCGGGAGGACGGAGCGTGGCCGGAAGCGGGCGATGTCGAGGACGCCGGGGTCGCTACGGCCGGTCCCGGCTTGATTCCACGCACCAGGGAGGACAGACGGAGGCGAGGAAGCTTTCTGTCGGCGGCGATCTACGCGGGGCGCACCTAAACGTCGAGGAAGCGACCGGCGAGGACGCAGCCGAGGCGGGGAGGTCGGGGACGCGGCCGAGGACGAATTCGTCGGAACCGTGCCACCCTGGCCCGATTCGGCCGGTGTGGAGGGGGAGAAGGACCAGGCGGAGCTCGCGGTCCGCCTCGATTTATCCGGGATGCACTGGAGCGACGGCGGCACGCTCGGCAAGCACGGCGGCGGTGGGGAAGCTCGGGGAAGAGGAAGGCCACTTCGATCCGGGAATTTCGGGGGGGGGGGGGGGGGAAGGAGAGAGGAGGCAGAGGGGGAGCAGGTGGCATCGATTGAGGTCCTCCTGACCTCGAGGGGGCGAGTGGGGCGTCGGCCACTGGCGCGGCATGGCGCCAGTGCCATGGAGCACAGGGAGGGAGGTGAGAGAGGGAAAAGAAATTACAAGAAGGCCCCTGGAATTTTTGAAAAACTTGCAAACAAGCCCAGCAGCAGCCTTCAAACATTTAAACAAATTACCAAGACATTTTCTAAAATCCCAGAAAAATTCATAGAGACTATATTTACCCTTTTTAACCACCACAAAAATGGGTGAGGTCAAATAAATTAGTTTGCTCAACATTTGCTCATAACTTTTAGTTAGGGTAATTTGGAGCAATTTCCAAAATGCATTTAATTGGGGCATTTATACAATTCCAGAAATCATGAGAATTTTCATGGAGACTCTCACAATCATAAGGAGACTCCCCATGATTTTAGTTTGAATTTTTGGAAAGCCTAACTTGGTTCCAAAAATAGGAATTGAATTCAGCCAATTTCAAATCTCATGTCATTTCTTATTTAGCAAAATTTGAACAGCGAGGAATTGTTATAACCTGCAAGGTTGGAACTTCCTTATCAATTTGGAAATTGCTCCAAATTACCCTAACTAAAAGTTATGAGCAAATGTTGAGCAAACTAATTTATTTGACCTCACCCATTTTTGTGTGTAACATCCCGGCCACTCCCGGACCGGCGCCTGTTACGCCTGGCAGCTCTCTAGGATCTCTAGACTGGCCCCACAGACCAACACTAGTCTTTTCTGCGCACTTTGTCCTCACTCGTGCGCACCCGGGAAGGACTTCCCGGTCGGTCACCCATCCCAATATTACCCCAGGCCAAGCACGCTTAACATCTGGGTTCTATCGAGATGAGCTTTCGGAAAAGAAGTTGCAACTTGTTTTTATGAGTATCCTATTAATCCTATTGAGCCCTGAGCCAGGATCTCACATCCTTCCCCCCTTAGAAGACCGACGCCCTCGTCGGTCAACCCCAGTCCAGGAACTTCCCCCTTTGGCACCCGTCTGTGCGTCCAGGGCCGGCACATGTCCCACATGTCCGCGCCTCTGACCCGCACACGCCCGAGTTACCGCAAGGGTCGGCTCTGATACCAATTGTAACATCCCGGCCACTCCCGGACCGGCGCCTGTTACGCCTGGCAGCTCTCTAGGATCTCTAGACTGGCCCCACAGACCAACACTAGTCTTTTCTGCGCACTTTGTCCTCACTCGTGCGCACCCGGGAAGGACTTCCCGGTCGGTCACCCATCCCAATATTACCCCAGGCCAAGCACGCTTAACATCTGGGTTCTATCGAGATGAGCTTTCGGAAAAGAAGTTGCAACTTGTTTTTATGAGTATCCTATTAATCCTATTGAGCCCTGAGCCAGGATCTCACACCCGCAACAGAGCTAAACATGATACCACTCGCCTGGCCCTTCGCACAATGGGGACTCGACATGGTAGGCCCGCTGAGAAAATCTTCTCCCGGGGGAGCACACCTTCCTCCTAGTAGCAGTCGACAAATTCTCCAAGTGGATCGAGGCAAGACCAGTCACCAATGCAGGCGCAATAGCAGCACTCAACTTCGTCAAGTCAATCATCTTCCGCTTCGGGGTGCCGCACAGCATCATCACGGACAACGGGTCCAACTTCATCGCCGAAGAGGTCCAGGAGTACTGCGAAAAGCTGGGAATAAAGCTCAGCTACGCCTCCGTCGCGCACCCGCAAACAAATGGCCAAGTTGAGAAGGCTAACGGGCTCGTCAGCAGTGCGCTGAAGAAGCGACTCCTCACACCTCTCGAAAGGGCCGCGGGTGCATGGGCTGACGAGCTGCCATCAGTGCTATGGGGCTTGCGCACAACGCCGAACTGTTCAACGGGATTCACCCCCTTCTTCTTGATACACGGAGCCGAAGCAGTACTACCAGCCGAGGTGCGCCACAGCTCGCCCAGAGTCGCGGCCTACACGGAAGCCGGATCGAAGACAGCACTCGAAGATGACTTGGACGCAGTCGACGAAGCACGGGACATCGCGCTCTCAAGGTCAGCAGTCTACCAGCAAAGCTTGCGCAACTACCATAGCAGGCGAGTCCGCGACAGATCTTTCGCTGTGGGCGATCTGGTGCTAAGATTGAAGCAGAAGAAAGGTCACAAGTTATCCCCCCCTTGGGAAGGACCTTACGTCGTCGTCGAGGTCATCGGCAAAGGAGCATACAAGCTGAAGGACCTAGCAACGGGCGTCCTCTACTCCAACCCATGGAACGTGGCGCACCTCCGGCATTTTTACCCCTAGTTATCAATGATTCTGTATCCGGCAAAACTTGTGAAATAAGGCCTCTTGGCCAGAGTGCAACTCTGCATTAGCAGGCGTCAATAAAAGTACTCCCCAGAGCAACAAGTATTTCTGATCAATCATGAGTCGACTTAGCTTGGGTAACACCCGATACTCGGGGGCTGCACCCCAACAGCTACTCGACGAAGTCATAAAATCAATCACGAGTCGACTTAGCTTGGGTCGCACCCGATACTCGGGGGCTGCACCCCAACAGCTACTCGACGAAGTCATAAAATCAATCACGAGTCGACTTAGCTTGGGTCGCACCCGATACTCGGGGGCTGCACCCCAACAACTACTCGACGAAGTCATAAAATCAATCACGAGTCGACTTAGCTTGGGTCGCACCCGATACTCGGGGGCTGCACCCCAACAGCTACTCGACGAAGTAATAGCGAGTCGATCTAGCTTGGGCCGCACCCGATACTCGGGGGCTGCGCCCCCACAGCTACCCGACGAAGTCATAGCGAGCCGACCTAGCTTGGGCCGCACCCGATACTCGGGGGCTGCGCCCCAACAGCTACTCGACGAAGTCATACCGAGTCGACCTAGCTTGGGCCGCACCCGACACTCGGGGGCTGCGCCCCAATAGCTACTCGACAAAATCAGAAAATGAAGTGCGAGTCGATTTAACCAAGGGAGCACTAGACACTCAGGGGCTGCGCCCCAACAGGTTACTCAACAAAATCAAGCGACTACGCCAAGAATAAAAAGACAAAAGCACATTACAGATTCTCAACAGACAAAAGTACACAAGGCGAAGTTACAAGTTACAAGCCGGCGGCTGGTCGGTGCAAGGTTGCGGCCAGTCTCGGACTCAAGTAAAGCAATCAACCTTCCAGCGGGACCATCAGCGACCGCGTACAAAGGATCAAGTGAGGTGTTGTCGAAGTCGAAGCCGGCAGGAGGACCCCTCGCGATCTCCTCCAAGTCCAAGTGGGGATGATGAACAAGGACAAGCGCGAAAGCAAAGCGCGCACCCGCCTCCAGTTGCTCCCGCACGAACCCCTCCATCGCTTCGCCATGACGAAATTTCTTCATTAAGTCACCCAGGCTGGGAGGAAGAGAATTCAAGGGGAACATGGCCTTGTACACCAACTCCAGGGCGGATCGGCACAACTCGACAAAGGACTCCACTTGCGTGACCCGATCCTGCAGAGTCACAAGTATATGCCCCCTGTCCCTGTCTGACCAAAAACCAGGAGCACCCCGAGCAACGAGGTCGCTAATCACGTTGAGCTTGAGACTAATTCGTCGAGACTCCTCAGCTGGGTTTAAGCGAGCACCTGCGGAGAAGTTTCGGTTACACACCTTTCGGAAAGACAACAGTTAAGGGACAAAGGCAAATAACAACTTACAAAGAAGATGGTCGCCAAGTTGTCTCATCTCAGTAAGGAGAAAGTTCTCTCGATCAACCATGGCAGTTTGTTTTGACCTCAGTACAGCCAAATTCCCCTCAGCCGCTTGCAAACGGCGCTCGGCATCTTCAGCCCGGACTCGAAGCCGGCTAACAACGAAAGATTCTTCTTCAGAAGAAGTGATACGGGGAGGGACACGCGGACGCTCACCAAGACTTGGTGAGGTAGAGGACGGTTGGGAACAACCAGCCTGGCGACCAAGAAGAAGGAAAGATAAGCATGAGCATTTAAATTCAGAACTCAACGCAGAAAAGCCTGAGTGGCTGGCTGCCCTATAGAAAGGCTCAGCAGTCCACTCGTGCACAACAACTCGTCAAAGGCAACAAGTACATGAAGACAGAATGAGACACAAGTCGCAGGAATAAAAAATATTACAAGGTTCGAGTTCAAAGTCACGAGCGAGTACATTACAAGCGCAACAAATTAAACCTACGGGGGAGGAACAGCAGCCTCATCAGCAAGGCGAGCCCTCTGCTCAATCATTTGAGATAGCTGTTCCGCAAGCTGGCGAGCGCGGGAGTTGAAGGGAACAAGGTCTACCTCCGAACCATCAGGCGCCCTCGGGTACTCCGTCGTAACCTTGTCGAGGTCACCTTAGACTCCATGTCCCAGCGCGAGTGTCAGCACGGTCTCAGCACCGCAAACGGTTTGCTCACGGCTGAACTCGCCAAGGGGATCATCTTCAGCACCAAAGGCTTGAACAAGATCGTGAAAAGACTGCGGCGCAGCCTCTTCGTCCGGGTAGATTGTCGAGCGCATGGAGGAGAGTGCGGAAGTCGCCTGCACCATCAGGTCTCGGGCACGACTGCCGTAATCCCAGGCTAGGGAGACAGCGTCCGTTAGCGAATCCACATGCTCACGGCCAGCAACTTCAAGCTTCACGCCCATGGCGTCTAAGCAAGAAAAAGTTCAATGAGATCATTCGCATGGAAACAAGACTCAAGCAAACCACGGGTAACTTACTTGACAGAGAAGTCGCCAGCAAGGTAGCCTGGGCAGCCAGGTCATTGTCACGCTTCAAAGACTCCTTGGACTCTTTCTCAAGCGTGCCGACTCGGGCCTCCAACTCAGCAACGCGATTGGCGAGACGTTCGTTTTCCTTGGAAACGGCCTTCAAGGACTCTGTAAAAACCAAAGTAAGGCACAAAGGAAGTCAAGACAGGACGATACAAAGGCGAAAGCACACGGAGGAGAGGGGGTCAGATGATACCTTGCGACTCCGTGAGTTTTCCCTCCGAGTCCGCAAGTTTTCCTTGCGAGTCGGTGAACTTCCCTCGCAGTTCATCCCTCTCGTTCTTCACAAAGAGATACTCCGTGGCCAAGTCAACCATCTTGTTCACAAAAGGCTGCAGGTGAGCAAAGGTACACCATAAAGTCAGCAGGGGAAGAGCCCGCGCACAATTGCACGCAAATTGCACCCGGCCTCGGGGGCTACTGCGAGTATATATAGTAGACTTGGGGAAAACTTACGTCTCCATTTGGACGAAGAAGTAGATTTGAAGGAGGAACCGAAGGAGAAGCCTCAGCGGCCGCATCAGAAGACGCAGGTAGAGTCGGGCCGTCTTTCGAGTGCGCTTCTGAGTCGTGAGAACCCTCAGATGGCTTCGAGTCTTTTGGAGGAGTCAAGCCGCTAGCAAGATAAGTTACACCCAAAGGAATATGCAGTCAGATAAAGGACAGAGAAAGGCGGAAGACTATTAAGTAAAAGGTGTGAAAGAGGCTAACCAGTCGGGATCGATGTTGATCACAGGCGGCATAGCTAAGACATTCCAGTGTCTAGCAACTCGAGGCTTCATTGAAAGTGGAGCCGGCGGTCGAGAGGCCAAAGGAGCCACGTTCAATACCCCCACACCCTCTGAGGTAGGAGTACCTGGAGCTTGAGTTGACCCGGGGAGGCAGTCGTGGGAATCTCGGATGCGCTGGGAGGATCATCCTTCCCCGCACCCGCGCACTCGCCAGTGGAGTCAAAACTTCGCTTCCGGCTATTCCCTTCGTCCGCCGGAGGAGGAGAGCTCGTGGCATCATCCTCATCGGAGTTCTCGTCAACGTGGGCCTCCAAAATAGTAGCCGACGGCTCGTTTGTATCCGCTGGACTCTTACCCGAGGGAATCGTAGGGTAGCAAGTCTAGATGGAATGCCCCTGAAAAAGGTTGCATTCGTGAGAATTTCGGCAAAGCTTAAATATACTAGAGCAGAGAAAGCAATATATTACCTCAGGAAGAGGACGGAGGTGGTCGTAAGGAGTCGCAGAAGTAGGCTCAACAAAAGGGTCATCCCTCTTAAGGTGAGTAACTTGGCGCACTCGAAACTCCAGCTCCTCAGCAGCAAGTTCGTCAGCAGTGGTCCTCGTCGGATCCAAAAGACCAGTGTAGGCCCACATGCCATGGGCCCTGGCCTGGAGAGGTTGAATCCGACGCTTGAAGAAGGTGCAGATGAGTTGAAGCCCAGTCAATTCTTTGTCGGGTGTAGACCGGAGAGAGGCGACTCGAGCAAGAAGGGAGTCAGCTTCAGCCAGCTCGGAGGGACTCAGGTCGTGCCTCCAAGTCCTCCGAGATTTAACTTGGGCCTCGAGTGAGAAGTCGGGCACCTGGTCCTCGCCTTCGACTGACACATAAAACCAGCATTTCCTCCATCCTTGGACAGACTCGCTGAACTTCGGGTCGAAGTATTGGACGTCATTGCGAGTCTAGATCCCGAAGGCCCCGGTGGACTGGCTGCGGCGATTGACGGTGTGCTTCTTCAAAAAGAAGAGCCGGCGCCACAGTCCCCAGTGGGGATGAACACCGAGAAAACACTCACATAGCACAATAAAGCATGCTATGTGGAGGACGCCGTTCGGCGTCAGATCGTGCAACTGCACGCCATAAGCGTACAGAAGGCCCCGAACGAAGGGGTGAAGAGGGAAGGACAAACCTCGCGTGAGGAAGTCCAGGAAGACGACGCGTTCGCCGGAGCGAGGGGCGGGCAGCACCACATTCCCAGCACACCGAACTCTGTTCGCCGCCGCCGGCGGCAAGCGGCAGTCCGCCCGCAAACCGGCAAGCTGGCGGTCGGTGACGACGGAGGCTTCCCAATCGCCCTTCAACTTCTTCAGGGGCGCAGCATCGCTAGCAGATGCGTTCTTTCCCTTCTTTCCCATGGCGAAGGAGGAGGAGCGACGGCTGGAAAATGGCAAGCAAGAGGAAGAAGAGAGAAATGGCAACGGTGGCAGATCCCGCCGGGCTCAACGCCTCTTTATGGAGCATCTGGCTCAAAATCCTGGCCGTCGAAGGTGCGCCGGCGCTTGAGGCCCCGCATCTGGCCGTACAGGTGTCAGCCAGGAGTGGAACTGGGCGCCCTCCACTACGCCGCTGGGCGCGGGATTTGAGGGCGCCGTTCCGTATTTCGTGCCATGAACAGTGAACTGCCGTCAGGCCGGCGTGCCTGACGATTCAACCCTGTCAGTCGACACAACCTGTCAAATCGCATATCAGAGGGTGACGTCATCTTTGACGTCAAAAGGTCCGCGACTCCTTCTTCTTGAACCGAACTCGTAGGCTCTTGAGTAAAGCCCTAGCTAATCATGTCCTGGGCAAAATTATTTCTCCCGGATTTCCTCCGTGGCAAGAAAAATTCCGGAAGCCACGTTTCCGACGTGAAGGTAAGACCCGCAAGATCCGCTCTGCCGGCCTGGGACTCGCCTCAGACTGTGAAGTACCCAGTAATTATCCGTACCCACGGTACGAAGAAAACCCCGACGAACGCGTTGGGTACCCATCATATTGCAAGAGTCAAAATTTTGTAAGACCTTAGACGGCGAAAATTCGGCTATGCTTGCCTCTGCCAGGTTCGGGTCCGGGGACCCGAATCTGAAGTAACTTAGTGTGGTTTTGTCCAAGTACAGTTAACTGGACTCGATCCGTCGGGTACCCAGGCTCACTAAGTATCATCCCCACGAAAAAGGTACCTGCTCCGATGTTTTTCCGGACTCAGGTGTTACCGAGTCCAAAAGTGTTACCGGACTCGCACGACAGTTCTCCAGATCTCAAAGTTGCAAAAGAAATCGGGCACTCGAACTAGAGTCTCCACCCGATTCTACGAATCACCTGAAGACTCGGGGGCTACTGACATGGTTATGACTATCGGGTCCCACCTGTCGGGTGCCCGGTAGTCAAGACTCGAAAGGCCCGTCAGTAATTAGGACCCAAACTCTAGTTAAGGCCCATGAAAAGTGTAAAGTATTCTGTGTTATTGGGCCTAGGGTTAGGGTTGAGTTCTGCACTTTGTAACCTATCCGGAGACGGGTATCCGGGACCCAACCTACTATAAAGGTTGGGAGGAGCCGCCGGATAGGGGGAGATCGCATCGCCATCACGTCCTCACGACATTGTAAACCCTATACCGAGCAAGAGAATACGGTTTGATTACATCACCGGGTCCCAACTCCGGTGATTCCTGTTCTCCTCTTTGTTACTTTGGGGTCGTCGGGGTTCCACGATGTCGGGGTACTCGGGCACCGGTCTTCTCGGACACGCGCGAAGGCGGCCGGCACAAACGAACATCGAAGTGAAGAACTTGGCGGGTTCCGGTTGAGGTAGATCTTGTCGTTGCACAGAGTCGTGGAAGAACTTGTCGTAACGCCATTGCGGGCACCGATAGTCGTTCACGGTCGTCGTGGTTCACGGCTCGGAGAACTTAGCGCATCCATGGAGACGTTGGCGTCGGGTCGGCTTCACGACGGGAAAGGGCATCGGGGACCAAACACGGAGGCAACGACCGTCGGGGAAACAACGAGCACGCACACGGAAGGGAACACAGGAGCACGGAGCACGGAGACGGGGTTGCTGCTGGAACACACACGTGCAGGAGGTTGAGGTGGAGGCGGAGCCGCGGTAGCGGACGGGCTCGAGGAAGGGGTGGAGGGAGCGGCCATGGAGCGGGCTCGAGGATGAGCTAGAGTTGCTCCCGCAGCTCAGGGAGGCAGGGACGAGGATGATGGGGGGGGGCGGCTCGGTCCGGAGGAGGAGAGGAGGGAGCGATGGCGGCCGGCCGGAGGGGAGGCAGCAGGGAAGGAGCAGGCCGGCACGGCGGCGCTGCTGGAGGCGGGCGTCGGGGGCGCGCGGGAGGCGGCGCGCTGGTGGAGGAGCAAGGGGCGGCGTGAGGTGGCAGGGAGGTGTGGTGCACCGGCGGGAGGAGGTCGACGGCGGGGAGCTAGAGAGGAGGCCGGGGCGCCGGCGCGAGCGGGCGCGGGGCGGAAGGCCGAGCTCGGGCTGGAAGGGGAGGAGGTGTGCGTGGAAGAAAGGAGGCGGGGTCGCGGGCTGGAGGCGGCGAGCCGGCGGTGCGCGACCGGAGCAAGGAGGAGCACCGGTGACTGGAGGGGATCGAGCTGGTGCGGGTCGATGGGGAAGCTGGTGCGGGGATCGGGAGGAAGAAGAGATGCGTGCGGGAGGATGGGGAAAAAAAGAGAGAGGAAAAGAAAAGAAGAAAAGATAAAAGAGAGGAGAGAGAAAAGAAGGCCAGGGACCAACAGAAAGGAAAAAGACCTGCTTGTGAGGTGGAAGGGCCTGTTCGCGAAAAACAGAAAAGGGAGGAGGGTGGCTGCAAGATGCCTAGGGGTGGGAAAACAAAATTGCCAGGGGAAACCCTAGGGTTTGAGGTTAGGTGGGCTTGGGCCGAAACTGGGCTACTCTCTCGCGTCTCAAAACCATTTTTTTTTTAATGATTTTGGCAAATAATTTTCAACGACCTTTTCTGTTCATTTTAAAATCGTTCAAAATAGTTTCCGTTCATCGTCATTTTACGTTCATTTTTTTAAATTGTTCAAAAATAAATTCCATTCACCGCTATTATCCGTTCACTTTTTTAAAGCCGTTCAAATGAGGTCAATGTTCTAATTGAAAAAAGTTCAATTTAAAATATATCTTCTAGCATACTTTTTCAGTGCAAAACATTCGTCTATTTATTTTTTATGTCTCGCATCCTCGTCTCGTGTCGAAAACAACAGTCATTTTTCGAAAAATATTCGTATTCGGAAAATGTTTAGATTAAAATAATTCAAAGTTTAAAAAGTTCATATTTTAAAAATATTTAAATTAATGTTTCATTAAAAAATCATAATCAAAATTGTTCAGATAAAAAGGTTCAAAATTTGATAATTGTTTAAATTTCAAAATGTTTAGAGTTTGAAAATATTCAGATTAAAATATCATATTTAAACTTTGTACTAGTAGATCCATACGTAGACGTAGAAAATTACGTGAGCAGTGAACGATTAAAAAGAGGAAGCAGTGTCGATGGGTCGGCCCAATAAAAATAACAACGAATGGCAAGGTGCGCGACGCGACACAGTTTTGCCGCTAAAGGCGACAAACAGGAGGACCCTATAGGAACCCCGAAGAAAAAAAAATCCCGTAAATGGGCCTTACTGGGCCAAACAGGTCATACAGCTCGTTACTAGGCCAAACCCATTCAGAACTGCAGTAGGGCTGTTAACCTCCGGGCGGCCTGAACCTGGGTAAAACCCCCTGTGTCTTCGTGTAGCTTGCTTCGTAGGAAGACGTCTCCGGTCTCCTTTGCACCCCATACCGAACCTAACAAGGGGCTATCCTTTACTCCCGATGTACGTGATCCAAGACACGACATTGTCCATATACTAGGAGATCACAATGCACGTTTTCATTCATGAAAGTATGGTGTTCTAGTTTACATGTGGCTGCAAGCAACTCTTTTCTCTTTGTGCTAGAAGAATGCACCATAAAAACTTATAAGTCGGATCATTGAGTTGCTTACCAGCACTTCTAAACACAATCACAATGCAAATGCAGGATCTCTTCTCGGTGAAAGCCTACCATTTGCATAAAAACATCACTTCCAATGACAATGCAAATGATAAGGGAGCACGGCTAAGAATTGCTCACCACCTTGTGATGTAAGCCTTCGAGCCTTCTAACCGGATACCTAGGAGTTTTCTAGGGAGTTTATGGCGTTTTGGAGGGAAAATATTTTCACAAAAGTTTCAATCAATTGGAAAAAGGTTGTAAGGCCTTACTGGGCCAAACAGGTCATACAGCTCGTTACTGGGCCAAAACCCACTGGTCCAGCTCGTTAGGGTAAAGCCGCTGCCCTCTCACCATCAAGAAACCTCAGAGCGCCGCCCACGCCGATCCCCTTTCCTCCTCCTCCCCTTCTCCGCACCTCGCCGGAGCGCCACCTACCCGCCACGATAAGACTCACTGCGGCGGCACAAGTTTGAGGAGCCGCCCGCTGATTCGAGCCGTGGATCAAGACGGCGGCTGTTGACCGCCCCATGGAGGAGGAGATATCCAAGGAGTTGATGGCGGACAACCCACTGGTGGCGGCGGCGGCGGCGGCCAGCCTCCTGACGGACGACCTCATCGTGGAGATCCTGTCCCGCCTCCCCTTCAGGTCAGTTCACCGCTTCAAGTGCGTCTGCAAGCTCTGGCGCGACCTCATCGCCCAGCCGGCCCACCGCAAGAAGCTGCCCCACACCCTTGCCGGCTTCCTCTACGGCACCTACCCCGGCGGCTACCCCCACCACTTGGCCGCCGTCTCGGCCACGGTCGTCGACCCTTCCATCGACCCTTCCCTCGCTTTCCTGCGGCCTCTGAATTACACCAACATTGACCTTGTGGACACCTGCAATGGCCTCCTCCTGTGCGCCTGCTACAACAACGACGAGGAGATGGACCATCTCGTCGTCTGCAATCCCGCCATTCAGAGGTGGACCGAGCTGCCCCCTCCTCCGCCGCCGCAGCCAAACACAGTTTACATCTGTGACCGACGTCTGGCTTTCGATCCGGCGGTCAGCCCGTCCCATTTCCACGTCCTTGATTTCGAGGGCACCCCCAAGGAATATCAGCTCACAGGAGTGAGCATCTACTCATCCAGAACCGGAGCCTGGACTCATAGGGATATTGAGTCGCTCGACAAAATTGTGCTCACCTCTGGAAGTGTCTTTGTTGGCGGTACGCTGCACCTGCCCGGCAGGCTGTGCAACGGCAGCCGCCGCATCTCCGGTGAGGGGGAGGACGAGTTCATGCTGCTGGTTGTAGACATGGAGTGGAAGGCATGGAAGACTGTCCGCGCTCCGTGCGGTTTCTATACCGGTGCATTTGGATTGTCACAGGGGTGTTTGCACTATGCTACTCAGTCTGAACATCTTGTCACCCTCAGGAATGACGGCGACGATGAGGATACGCTCATCACAACTAGCGAGGTATCAGTCTGGTGCCTTGAGGATTATGATAGTCAAAAATGGACCCTGAAGCATACAGTCAGAGTTGATAAGCTGATGGACATAATTCAGATGGAGTACTCGGTGGTTGGGTTTCATCCGGACTGCGATACCATATTCTTTGCTAGTAGGGGCAGATATGATGACGAGTCATATGATGCTTCTGTGTTGACATCATGGGATATGCGGCGTCTGGAATTCCGCACTGTCCTTGACCTTGAGAAATGCAGTAGAGGGACATATCTACCTTATGTTCCCATGTTCTCGGAGTTGATATTAGCAGATGGAGGTGTCCACTAGGTAGTGTTACCTTCATGCTTGGCCATACTCCAGCAAATAATCTGTTTTTCTGTATGTAGGCTGCATAATATATATGTATGCGGACATGCACTTCTACTTGAATTGTGTCATTCAACTTGTTCCATGAGACTAAATTGTACTGTTATCCAGCTTACTGTATGGATGATTTTTGTATGCCTTCTGTGAAATTTTATATGGAGATGCCATAGTTACTTAGAGATGATTTTGAAATTATTTTTTTGCTATTCTTTTGCAATACTTACCCAGGCCACCGAAAAAGGAAGGGGCTAGGGTTTAGGTGGCCAGGACGCAGCCTTTGTCTGATCAAAAGCTAGGTTCACGTGGCCATGACACCGCCACAAGCAGAGCATAAGTGTTTTGGGTGTTCTTGTTTATCACAGGTATACGCCTTTTAGTCAGCTCTTTGGTCTAGTACATGAATACACAAAGTTACGAAGCCCTTTCATCTCATCATATTTGCAACTCTCAGGCAGAGCAGAATTTGGACCTCCAGTTAGTCTGCCCTTAATTGTTTGTGGGTTATTTGTAATAGAATAGGGACTTCCCTTCGATTATAACTTTGCAATTTGGACCTACACTCTTGTAGTCTATGTCTTTTAGTCGCATGTCCACACTCCACAATAATCAGCTTGCTTATTCACACAATAATCACCTTGCTTATTCACACAATAATCATGCCCTTCTGTGAAGAGCATTATGCTATGTAATCTTTAGTGCTCCGTATGTTGATACTTGTCGATGCATTTCGGAACACAATTGATATATTTGCAAGAGATGGATCATACAGTGGCTAATAATTCAAGAACGTGGCGACCCAAGCCGAACATATCAACTTTATAAAGAACATAAAACACGGTGAACTTCATGCGCCTACCACTTTCTGTTCAGCAAGATATTGACAACCAGCAAAGATGAAATGTCCATCCTCACTGTTGAAATGACATCTTCACTGAAACCTCAAAACAAAAGCAAAAGTTGCTCCTAACCAGTCCACAGGTATCGTGTTTCAGATAATAGTTAGCATTAAAATATTCCCAACAGCAACTTTACCCAGTATGACGCGACTTAGGCAGTAGTCTTACTTCGTAGAGAGCAAAATCTGCCGCTGTTTGGAGACAAAATGACAGAGTAACACCGGTCGATACATTTCTGCAGACAAACTGAAGAACATTGGCCAATCAGAATTACGTAGTATTTGATTTTAGTAGTCCAAAAAGGAAACAGTGTTCTTTTTCTCACCTCGCCCATCAGGCCATCATGGATAGAAAATACTCCCAGGTAATCGGTCAAGTGGTTCGGACATTAATCTCAATCAGAATTTGCATCAAAGATTAATAAGAAAACAAACAAATAACTGTGGGTTTCAATCTTATTTGGAATTACTCTATTTGTTTCTCTAATAACAAGTGCACGCCTAAGAAGGTCCTCCTCTCCCCGGCCTCTTGTCGCAAGGATACACAGATGGGGAGCGGAGACGCGCCGCCGCCGCATTAGGCCTACGTCCTCTACAGTGTCTTCACCGCCACCCCATCACTGCAGCAACAGCACCGGATCCGGCAGCTTGAGGTGGACAGTGATTGAGCGGGGGTGGAGAGGATACCACTATCCACTCTGTCGGTCGCTGGTACTCCCTGAATTGTACTGTTATCCAGCTTACTTACTTGGCCATAACATGGCGTGATTGTGTTTGTTCTGAATCCTTAATATCACTAAGCACTCGATCGTGAACTTTTTTTTCCTTCTGTGTATTTTTGCTCTAGTTGATGTATTCGGTCTTGTGTAGTTGATGAATTCTGTAGCTACTCGGAACGAGTAGTTGAGGAGTTCATCATTTAATGGCATAATAATGAAAAGGAATGCAAAAAAATTCCTGATGCATCTTCTGCTAGATCTCCATCCCGTACGTGTGTTATGTACCTGGTGCTCCCTCTCAGTCGCCGCTCCTCAATGGTTGGGTTCCCCTATCCTGACGGCTAGGGTTGACACAGCCACAAGCAGAACACAAAGTGTCCGGTGTGTTTGTCACAGGTATAGGCCTTTCAGGCAGCTCTGTGTTTAAGTATACGGACACTCCTTCACAAAGTTAAGGAGCCCTTACATCTTCATCCCATCAATAGTTCTTCCAGCTGTTTATGTGACCAAGATGTGTTGTTCCCTTACAATATCTATTTTATCTTCCTATGCTGCATTGTTGCAAGTTGTTAATCAATGTAAGAAAACATAGGGAAAAAGGACTATGGGATACTTACTTTGTAATATGACAAGTAAAATGTTGGTTGCTGACAATAACACTTTGTGTGTTTAACTAGTTATACACGGTACATCGATTTACTGAGATTCCTTATTGTTCCCATTTTCACAGTGGTAAGCTTTTCTTTTTTATAATGAAAATGGTGATTTTTATCCATCAACATTAGTGCAGGATCAGCTTGATTATTCACACAATAATCATGCCTTTCTGTGAAGAATCCTGAGGGGGGAAGCGTGTTGCTGTGAAGTACTTGTCTGTTAATAATACATCCATCTCCAGTTCTCTGGCCTTCGACGCCACATGAAAGCAGCAACCTATTCATCACCAAAGCCTCTCCACCCTGGCTGCGCCGTCACTGATCGTCGTTGCCATGCACAGGCTGTCTCCTAAGCATCCAAGCAAGTGATTTGTTGGTCCATAAATCTTGAATATAGGCTGAGGTGAGTACATTCTTCTTACAAATAGGTGCAGACGAATCTGAAGGTTACACTTGTTATTGTCCCCTTACCCTTGCTATTATACAGCTTATAAATCTAGGCATAGACATGTGTCGCTGCTGGCATACTGCTCAGTGACATAAAGTAAGGCAAGCTGATAAAACAGATGGCGAGTAGCAGTCTTTCTGAACTTAATACATCAAAATAAAAAACTCCGGCACGAGGAAATGAAGCCACATATCGTTTCTCTAGAGTTGTTGCTAACCTGGATAACTAATCCAGGAACCTCACATTTCCATCATGTTTGTTTCAGACATTGTTGTCCAGGATTTTGTTTTCTTCATACATGTTTGTGAAGTTTGCCAATTACATTGCTGTATATATGCAACTATGGTCTATGGCGACAATTTTTAATGCTGCTTGCCAGTATTACGACGCAGAAACAACCTGTTCGTCACACCTGTTTTGCCACCTCATATATTCACTTATGAAAAATATATAAAATGATGAGAAAAACAAGTTATGTCACATTGACAAAGGAGGGAAGAGAAATACCTTTCAAACCTCCATGGCATTAATTTAGAATCTTTCTTTTAATTCAGAAGTATAATCCTTCACTTTCCAGCAGAGATACATATACCTGCTTATTCTATGGATCAGGGCTTAGAGCCAGCCAGTAGAGTACATTATGAATTTGTACTGTGTCTTTAATTTACAGCAAATTATTTGCATATTCAGTTTCCAGCAGCATATGGCATGCTCTCAGGAACAAAGTTTACCATGCCAAAGAAACTGATGAGCAGAATACAACATCCTATGCATCCGGGTGTTTTGTGTACCCATGCATCCGGCTGTCACTGGCCATCTGATCTAAATCGCACACACGACGTCAATCTGGTGATTATTTACACTTATACGCCCAGATTAACGCACTAAAATCCTTGCGAGAAGTTCCTCCAGGCATTTCTGTCCTTTAATAGATGTGCAATGAATCGTTCCATGCCAGATCCAGATCATGGTAATGACGCACAAAGTAAACTAGGACGTTTTTGCCCATTCAATGTTTGTTTTGCTGAAATGATTCACAATGGTAATTTTGGTGATGTACAGGCGGTTTAATATTTTTTTTGATAACTAGCTTAATTCAGAACCATTTAAAACCTTTTGGTACCATTTTGCCTCTTCTTTTTTAATTACTCACATTTCCTTCTGTAGCATTTTCAAAACCTGGATGGCTGGATCTTGCTTATTTCACTGTTGGTGTGAACTAGACATCTTATATCTAGGTTCTGTAGTGTCTTAGATAATAAAGGAGGAAGATATGAGATCATAGAGCTGAGCCAATCAACTAAATGGTTTGCAGGGTAACTACACGTATTTAGAGAACATAGGTAGTGAGGCTAAGAAATTCAAAGATTTCCTTGAGGAGCATAAAGTTATAATTTGAAGGTATTATCAATAAGTAAGTGTCGGTCTTGAAATTACTAATGACATTGGAATTCGTCAAAACAGCTCACTTGCCAAAGTATGTTTTCATTGATAGTTTAAAATCAAGATTGGGGGACTAGATAGCTGCCTGCAAACCCCCACACGCTCCTCTCACTTAATGTCCCAGGCACAAGACCGCTCAAATGAATCAACATCACCGTTGTGTGATTGTTTCTCCAGCCTTCGTAAGAGTTTTAGATCAGATGGATCATGGATGCTATTCACAGGATTGCTCTTCCTTCTTTTGCAGCATTTAATTGTTTAGGGGATTCAGTGATATCCTTCCTTTTTTAATGTTTATAGGAGTTGGCATTTGCAAATGTCAAATGCTTCAGACATGAAGTCGACTCATTTTTTGAACCAATCAACAGTTTGTAAATAAGCCACAGTCCAGCATTTGTTATTTTTCTGTGCTGTACATATAACAATATGAAAACTGAACTCAAGGAAAGAATCAATATTGAAGCTTGGTGCAGTTCTCTTCTGTGCTCTAATGAAAAGCATCAACCGTTGCAGCTTGGCGTAAATAAACTGAAGTCTAACACATTTGATTCATTTTTCTTTGATGTACGTATGATGATATAAGAACTGAACTCAGATGGAAAGAATTCGTATTGGAGCTTGGTACTTATTTTCTGTTATCTGATGCAAAACATCGATATGTTGCAGTTTTGCATAAATAAACTGAAGTCCAGCATTTGATTTATTTTTCTTTGATGTACATATGATGATATAAAAGCTGAACTCTGATGGAAAGAATCAATGTTGAAATTTGGTGTACTTTTTGCTGTGATCTGATGGAAAGCATCAATACATTTCAGCTTGGCCAGTACTACAGATTCTACAGTTTCATGGATAACTGAACCCTGTTGGCCTCACCATTACAGGTTTTCTTCTCTGTGCATCTCGGTTGGCCTCACCATGGAGAAAGTTCCCACCGAACGAGCCGTGCACAACCCCACCATGAATGAGATAAACACCTGGTCAAGATTTTACAATCTTATTTGCGTTCGTACAGAATTAAGTAAAGGTGTGGCCATAATTTTGTGTTACTTGTTCAATTAACTTTTCACAGATTGCAACTAAACATGCTTGATGTGGTTTGGTAGAATTTTTGTTCTTACTTTTTGTTCTTACTTTTTGTTCTTACCTTTTGAAGTGAGTTAAGTTTAGTTGGACCTCCTGCCACATAATAGTCTGAATGAATATCTACATATAATGAGTGTTTACATTTCTGTGGCATAGAGTCCTCTATCTTCAGTTTGCAGTTCCCGCCTACATACCGCTCCTACATACCTGCCTTCTAATCCTATTTCGTTGACTTAAAGGCAATTTTGGTTTATGACTCAATATGGTAACTTTATTTTAGGTGGTTGCGCGTAAGTCCTTATACAACCTTGTTAACAGTTCTGATATCCTCCTACCGGTGTTCCTGCTGATTGTAAGCATGGAAATGCTATAAAAGAGAGGTTGGTCAGTTAGGCTCCTAGTTGTGTTGGTTTCACAGAATTACCAATCTAATTTGCATGCTCAGTGTGTTTTTTCCAGAAAATTGACTGTCTTCGTAACAGTGCAGTGATGGCACTGATGAGAGGGCTGAGCAATCATCGTCTCACTGACCTTAGTTATGGCATGCACAAGACCTGTGTCGATTGAGTTTGCGGTTATCCCAGAATTTGTCTAGGTATATGCTGTAGTTTAGTACTCAAAAGGTGTGCTGATATCGTTCGACTGTTGTCTCCCAAAGCTTCGTTTTCGTTTCAGTTTCGTAAAGCTGTCCTTCACTCTGGTAGGATACTGAGCTCGCACCGTCACCCGATCATGAAGCTGCTGCTGGTTCCGTCCATTGTTGCCATGGATGGTTTTTGTTAAGGTCTGCTGGTTCCTTATTGTTGTTCCTTCTGTTTCCGTTCGTAATTTTCTTGTGTCCTCTGCAGCTTCCCTTCCCCCGTTTGTTGCTTATAACTCTCTGTGTATCAGTGTGACTATTATTATTTCGCTCTTTTGCACCGACTTGGACTATGCCCTTGAACAGCAATGAAGTCCATAGTAGGCAATCAAGGTGCATTTCAGTGCACACTTTTCTTTCCTGATACCTAGAATGATACTTCATGTAATTGACATATGTTCAAATTTCTTGGTGAAGAAAGCCTGGAAGCATTAGAAAGGGTAGTAGCAACCCGCTCGATGTTTTATTACAGAAGTATAGTGAACTTGTATGAGATTACTTGACATTGTATGTGTGCTCGAAATTTAGAATGTTGTACAAGATTTTGTCTCTTCAAGATAGTGCTTTTGTGGAATAGCTTGGTTAAACTTATATCCAAATTTGTAAGTTTAAGTTGCTATGTCTGGCCTGTCCAGGCGCGTGGACATCCCTTGGATTTATTCATCATGTACGTGGACTCCTTCCTTTATTCGTGAGTATTAACTTATGCTCATCCTGCCACTTAAGTGTGCAATATTACCTTTTTGGTATCAGGATTACGGTGGATAGCCAATGCACACTGTTTATATCCAATAAGTCCATAGTTTTCCCCCAGCCTCTACTCATGATAATGATGCAAGTTGAACGATGATCACAGAATGTGGCGGCTGGCGGCGATCTCATACGCATTGGCATATTGATAGGCGTAATGTGGAATGAGACCACACGCATTGGCATTAACAACTCATTGAGCAAAAGATGTGCCAAGCGCAACACCTCACAGCCTGCCATGATTAAATTTTTCTCACACCAGCAGACCCTTGAAAAAGAAAAGCTATCGACAAGTGCCATTTGCCTTGGAACACTTGAATTCTGTGTTCTGAATTCCATGAGAAGATGATGCAGTCTCAAGTGAGTCGGTCCTGGGAGTGAATGAATCTCTGCAGCTTAGTTTAGTTTAAGTATAAAAGCACACATGCTTTAATAAACTTTAAATGAGAACATTCACGCATAAGGAAGTAGAAGTTATATTAACAGAGAACTTTAAATGCTTTAATAACGGTGTACTACCCTAATTTATGGGATAAAATCATAATCAATCACTGGTGAAATTAATATATTTTTAGTAGTCCATTTCTAACTCGTAATTTGCCAGAATCCCAAGTTTCATCAGATGGCTCATGTGGCCATGATCTGGCGAACAGGCAGGTTCTTCGGAACCCTGCCAGAAGGGCGTCGATCCCGCAAAAGCGGCTGTGATCCCGCAAAAGAGGCCGAGCCGCCGGAGAGATGATTAGCGGAGCGGCTCCTGATAAACATGAACTCGTGGACAAATCGGACGAAACCACACGATGTGGCATTCTGATTGATCTAGATATTCGATTTTGAGAGAGAGAGAGAGAGAAACTGTAGCATACTTGTGGGGATGCCGTGTTTCGTTATCTCTCGTCATAGAGACTTTCCCTCAAATTATTTACATAGTAGTTATGATTAATGAACTTGCGATTTGATAAGATGGCATATGAGTTTGCATATGACTTTCAAACTATTACAAGTCTGAGATATGGCTAATTACGATATGATTGAATTAACAAGAGAGAGATATGATTGAATTAACAAAAATATCACTAAAACAATTCAAAAAAAATTATGCATTAAAAAATACCAGTAACCGATATGCATCGGCAAAAAATTTGTATCAAATTTGGAAGCAAAATTATCACGTACTAGAATAGTTACAACATGTAAATGCAAAAAATGTGTGCCGTTGGATACATAATTGGTTGCTGTGATAGTGGGTGGACTTCCAACTAGTTGTGGAGTCGCCGTGTTGGTTGCATGTTATGAGGGATTAGCGGTGCAGATTGAAATAAAAAGGTGATATTACTTATTAATTAGGGTTTACTACCAAACAAACCCTAATTAATTTGAACTCTCCTTTGGTCACCTGCACACAGTCACACTGCGCACTCAGGTTACTACTCCTATAATTTCTTATTATTATTCTCTTATAAATTCTTCTTAGAATTAAAAAAAATCTGCAAATCTTGTGATGCTGCGGATTGATCTTTACTGACTCCACCCATGAATAAACTAATTTGCACCCATCAACCACCGACAGAATGTGTCATTTGCCTCCATAAAGAGTCATCGATCGACTGCGACAAGAATTAAAATAGTGTATCTCCGTAGAATTAGCGTGTATGCCCCTATATGTTTTTTATGCTCCAAAAACCTGCATAATGGGTGGCATCACCGTGATTTCATTCATACATGGTTTAGGCTGCGTTTGCACTGCGGTGGACTATCATATTCTGGCAACTTGTACGGTGCCTTCGTCATCCGCTTCTTTTACAAGTGAAAAATAGACCTTATTGTTGGATGAAACACAACACTTACATATATAGATTTAATTATCAACAAGAGGTACAATCAATTGCGCAGAAGAAAGAAGCTCATCCATGGATAATCATTGTAGTCGGTGTAGCCGACGACGGGGTCAGAGGTGTAGAAGGTCATCCTATCATACTTGTTGAGCTCCGCAACGACCTCGAACCTCTTAGGCAGGTCCGGGTTCGTGAGGAACAGCCGCCCGAATGCCACCAGGTCGGTGTACCCCTCCCCTCGACGACCACCTTGCCGCCTTCCTCGCGGTCGTACCCGCCGTTGGCGATGAAGGTCCCCTTGAACGCCTGACGGTACGGCAGCAGCCGCTTCGGCACCACATGACGGCCGTCAACAATGGCCATCCTCGGCTCGATCATGTGGAGGTAGACGACGTTGTGGTCGTTGAGCTTGGTGGACATGTGGAGCGCAAGGGCGTGCGGGTCGGAGTCGTGCAATCCATGAAGTCGGTGAAGGGGGAGAGGCGGATGCCCACGCGGTGGCCGCCGATCTCTTTCACAACGGCGTCCACCACCTCGAGCGTGAAGCGGCTCCTGTTCTCGAGGCTGCCGCCATACTCGTCGGTGCGATCATTGGAGCTGTCCTTAAGAAACTGTTCGATGAGGTACCCATTTGCCCCATGGATCTCCACGCCATCAAAACCTGCCATGCCATTGAGGTCATAGTAAGTATAATCCATGGGTGTACAGTGATCAAAAGAAATACAATACATGCCCGTATACATGACTTAATATGAACACGTACGGTCTCAAAGATCACACCTTTGATTGGTTGTATTTATATATACACGCTATTAAATAATTCCACAAAATATGAATTTTGAAGTTTAAAATCAAAATATTAATTATGGAACTACCATCCATGAAAAAATATCTAGATACAGTTTTTGCTTACAGTGATAAAAATATTATCAATAGATGTTCAAGAGAGGAAGTATGTGCATCCAAGTGTATATTCCCCAAAAAAAGAAACCGTCTCGCTCCCCTCGCCCCCCCGAGGGCGACGGGGGCGACCGCGACCTTCCGCGCCTAGCGCCCTCCTCCTTCCACTCCTCTCCCCACCGTCGCCGGCGAGAGCCGCCGGCAAAAGCCCGTGCAGTGCTGGCGGCGGCGGGATCTTTTCTTCCCGCTCGTCTGGGGGTCTGCTCGGGGCTTTCTGGCCATGGCGGCGGTGCGGCTAGGCGGCGATGTGGCTCAGGCGGCGGGTCTATGACTCCGGCGGACGAAGGGCAGACGAGCTGCGGTCGAGGCAAGCTGCGGTGGTGATCTGGCCACCGGCAGCGTCGCGAGTAGGCAGTTCGGCGGCAGCGGCCAGATCTGGGCCTATGGGCCTAGGTCTGGGCCGCTGGGTTGGGCCCGGTGGGGTCCACGGGCTGTGTGCAGGGCGGCTTGGGGACGACGCGGAGGCACTGCGTTCGTCGTACTCGCCGCCCTTCGATGCCACGCCATCTGCGCCGGTCGCAGCTAAGCTTGATTTGGGCCAGGCAGGCTCAAATCTAGACGTGCTCTTCCCTACGCGTTCAAAAGGTTGGTGGCTCGTCAGCACAAGCTTGGACGCCGGGGCGGCGGCCCCGGAAGGTGGACCACGCGGCCAGCTCTCCGGCGAGCGGCGTTGCGGTGGTGATGGTTCTATCCTTGGCTATGTGGATGGCGAGGAGTGGACGGTAGGGGATCCTGGTGTTGGCGGTGTTTCGGCAATGGCGACTCCCAGATCATGTCCTGGAGGCCTAACTTGGCGATAGCGGGCGGTCCGA
Source organism: Puccinellia tenuiflora (assembly GCA_012064385.1). Lineage (NCBI taxonomy): Eukaryota > Viridiplantae > Streptophyta > Magnoliopsida > Poales > Poaceae > Puccinellia > Puccinellia tenuiflora. The sequence goes on from QRDG01002136.1 coordinate 145,334, forward strand.
GGTACCGGGTTGTGGTGCAAGGGTCCGGGTGAAAGCCCTGCGCTTCGGCGCCGGCGGTGGCGATGCCTACGGGTGTCGTAACCCTCTTGGGGGCGCTGCTGTTGTCAGCTTCTCCGCGTCAGGGCTCCGGGTGAAAACCCATGACCTTCTCGGTCTCGACGATGGCGGCGTCTTACGTCGTCACCCTCGTGGGGGCGTCGTCGTGGAGCTCCGGTATCTCCCGGTCTCGTTTCGGTGTCTTCGGTGGGCAAGTTCAGATCCCGTTTCGGGACCCTTCCGGCATTGGCGTGGAGTGTTCTCGGCGTCCCCCTATCTTATAGACGTGACTATGTCACCACCCCTCTCTGTCCTCGTTGTCTGCTAGCAGGATCGGCGCTCCACGGACCGGAGCAAGAAGGCAGGCGGCCTTCTCCGGCGATAACTTGGTGAGGGGGTGCGACTAAGTCTGGTGGTTTCACAAGGCGGCGTGGTGGCACCCCTAGTTAGTCGTCTTGGGTGTTTCGTCGGGGTGTGGATGCTCCTATACCTTTTTATTTATCTGTGATCTGCTTTGTAAGAGGGTTTCCTCATCACTTTGTTCGGCCGTGTGGCTTTATTTATAAAGCGGGGCGAAAGCCAGTTTCGTGGATGTTCAAGAGAGAAAAGTCTGACTGAATATCATCAAAGAAGACCAAAAGGTATTTCGAGAGCAAAAACATGATTCCTTAATGATTGGAAGGTAGCAAGTGTATTAGTGAGTCCAAATGGCATCACTAAGTATTCATAATGTCAAAAAATGTCCCAAAATGCTAGATGTTGAAGAGAGAAAAGTCTGACAAATGTAATGAACAGAAAACTGAGGCACCTACCTGCGTCAATGGCGTTCCTGGCAGCCTTCCTGAAGTCATCAACTATCCCGGGAATCTCCTCCACCGCGAGCCTCCTCGGCGGCGAGAAATCCTCACGGTGCCCATCAAAACTTATCTGCGGCCCCACGCCCTTCTCCGTGCTCGACACCGGCGCGATGCCTCCGGGCTGCAACTCGAACGTCGACACTCTACCGACGTGCCAGATCTGACAAAAGATCAGCGCGCCTTTCTCGTGCACGGCGGCGACGATGGGCTTCCATGCCTCCACGTGCTCCGCCGTCCAGATCCCCGGCGTGTCCGTGTACCCCTGCGCCGTGTCGGACACCCCCGTGGCCTCCGTGATGAGCAGCCCACCGGCGGTGGCGCGCTGGGAATAGTATAGGGCGGCGTGCGGCTGCGGCACGTTGCCGTAGGAGCGCTGCCTCGTCAGCGGCGCCAGGACGACCCGGTGGGCGAGGTCGAGCTGGCCCATCTTGTATGGTGTTAGGAGGGTACTGGAGTGGAGGTGATCAGGGGGGCAGCGTACCCATTTATTTATAGATGTTACGCAGATCATGTGAGATCAATGATAATGGTATTGTTATATTTTAGGTGAGATAGGGACTGGAGGGTCTCGTGGAGAAAGATGGTCTGAGGATTATAAAAGTGGTGATTGGCTCCGGGGATCCGGCTGGCTGCTAGCATATTGCTAAGCCGCCATCCTTGATCACATACATCATAGGCAAAGTTTTAAATAGCGGGAGAAGTCATTTAGCGGCAACTTTTCTAGCAGCTAAACAAGGCTATAGCGCAGCTATTGCGGGATAAACCTATTTAGCGTTTTTGCTAAATTCATGCAAAAATCTATAATCATGCATCCTAAATTGATGTATATATCACGTACAATGGCAGATAACCACTATTTTATCAAGAATCTCTCAATCTGAGCTGGAACGTGGTGTGGAAAATTGAATCCTAGCAGCACATCCAGTCACCAGTATACATCACGCGGAGATAGATCAGAGAGAGTTAAATGGGCCGCGCGGATGAAAATTTAGACCAATTTTTTTTGGCCCGAGCGGAAGGCTATATCGTTAAATGGGCTCGTTTTTTGCGCTAAACATGATTTAGCGGCGCATTTAACGTTTTTTGACCATTTAGCGTAAAAACACGTAGGGGTACAACTATAAAAAGGATTCCCTTTGCAAAGGGAACTTTATTAGCTCCTAAGCGTGCCACGTGGCGGGAGCACGCTTGTCCCGCATGTAGAAAACAAAATCGAATTTGAACACGAAGTGAAGAAAGCAAAAACGAATTTCCCCACCCAGCTCCCCTGTACATCCGCGCGCACACGGGTGTACATTCGCACGGACATCGTTGTACATCCGCGCGCACATCGGTGTATATTCACGGTGTACAAACTCATGCTGCTATTTAAATCTAAATCTCTCTTGCATACCGGTATATAAATTTGGGTACTTACCACCCTCACCCCCAAGCCTAACTAATATATGCAAGTTACAAGTTTTTCTTAATCTAGCGGCTCGGCTTCGTCCCCCGTCGCCGCTACCCGCGGCGTACGGGGGGACTCAGCCTCAGGGCGTTAGGGTACGGAGGCTTCATCGCTCGTCGACGCTATCGCGTCGACGGCGATGAATCCTCCGTACCCTAACACCTACGCTAACGTGCCACACGAAAGTACAGAGTATATAGAACAGAAAGTACAGAATGTAGCCATTCGGATGTACAGATTAGTGCAAATAGGGTGTACAAGTACAGAGAAAACGGAGTACAAAGTACGTTGACAGCGGATGTACAAGTAAGTTCAAACCCGAAGTACAGCTATATTCAAACCGGATGTACACCTATTCAGCTTTTGGATATACAAAAAAAAAGTTCATCAAAACCTATCGACATGGTATCTAGTTTTGAAGATCTCGACGCGAGGAGTTTAAAAGTGAAAACGGTTCGTAATTTGGATAACCGGTTCTCAAGATATTTCGTTTTTAAACTTCGGTTCAAAAAAATAAAAGGAAAAACTACCCTCCCACCGAGTACAAGTACATAGAAAACGGAGTGCAAAACACGTTGACAGCGGATGTACAAGTAAGTTCAAACCCGAAGTACAGCTATGTTCAAACCGGATGTACAGCTATTCAGCTTTTAGATGTATAAAAAAAAAAAGTTCGTCAAAACCTATCGACATGGGATCTAGTTTTGAAGATCTCGACGCGAGGAGTTTAAAAGTGAAAACGGTTCGTAATTTGAATAAGCGGTTCTCAAGATATTTCGTTTTTAAACTTCGGTTCAAGAAAATAAAAGAGAAACTCCCTCCCACCTGTACCCTTCCTTTTATCTCTCTTCCTCCCCACTTTAACTCCTGTTGCGACATGTGGCGAATATTCAAACAAAAGAACAAAGGAGAAGGCGCCACTTGGCGCGAGGACAGCGGAGGAAAACTTCCCTTCGCGAAGGGTTCCCTTTTTTTAGTGACTAGCAAAATTGCCCGTGCATTGCTACGGTTGAACCAATCAACCTAGATACGCGGACAATAAATGTCTCTAAAAGTTGCACAAACCAATTGAAGAAGTCAACAAGGTCTCTAATCATGCACTTCAACATATATTGATTGTCATTATAAATGTCGAAGAATAACTCATGGCGAAAAAAATGATCATTCATCAATAAGTGATGAGAAAAAGCTGAAAGGAAGTTGTGTAGAAACCATCTCTAGGCTTAAGCCAATCTCATCAAGTCACTGTTGCTTCCCGCTCTGACAATTTGATTGGATCTGCTGCTCTCTAGCCTTAGTCGAAAGCACTGTATCTGAATACGACATGGACCATTCACAAGAGGGGGATTGGATGAAAAGTTGATGTGGAGGAGCGTCTGCTCCTTTTGTTTTTCCTATCATTTGGTGCTCCCTCGTGAGCCGGTGCTGAGGTCAGTGCTGTAATATGAATATTGTTGGGGATCTTTTTTCTGTTTTTGTTGGTGTCGTGTTTGTATGACAGTCAGCTTTTTTGCTGGCTGTGAAAAATACTCTATGCTTTATATAAGGAGGGTTCTCAGAGTCTTTTCTCTATTAAGAAAGCAAGAATAAGCTTTAAAAATGGGAAAATTAACGCCTCTCGTCGCGCAAACATCCAGTTAAACAATAACGGTGGCCCTTGCTCACGATAAGATACAACATAGCCAGGGAACAATTAACTAAGATTTATATTTACCAAAACGTATAAATGAGCAAAACAGGTCGTTTCAAAGAGAAAATGGTGCGTGGACAATACCTCTATAATGGAAAAACAGTGATGTGCCGGCAACGAATGGAATTAATCAAAGAAGCTTGTAAAAAAGAAATGAAAAATTCAAAGGAGCAGCTGACACAAAATGAAGATGATTTTTTTGGCTCTTGGACGCACGGTGCTTGCCTCTGGTTTCAGAACGGTGCGCAGGGTGCCTGATGGTTGAACGCGCGGAACGACGACATTGGGGAGTAGGATGGAGGGGCGCCGGTAGCCAGAGGAGGGACGGTGCTGCCCGGGCACGAAAGCGGCGGTGGAGGCCCAGGTCCCGCCGGTGCCTACAGAATACATAGGGTTCGCGCGCAGTATATTCCAAAAAAAAAAAATGGTGTCTGAAGAAACTGCAGGCACGATTGAGGATTCATACACGAGCGGACAGAACCGGAGACGGTGACCAAACTTGAGCAACTATTGCCGTGCTCCACTCATCCGCTTGAATCCACCGTCTTGCTGCCCTGCTCTAACTCAAACCGCCAACATGATGCCCTCCTCTCCCTCAAGCTGGCTGTGGCGTGTTCGGTTGAGTCTGCGAGATCCCGACCATGGCTAGAAGGGCAAGACCATCCTGGCGCCGGTGGGCCGTGGGGGAGGCGCGGCGACGGGCCGCATGGCTCTGCGAGCCGAGAGGTCGGGTGGGAGGTGGTGGGGGGCCGGGGGCCGCGGCGAGGTCGGGAATGGCGACGCAGGGCGCCACATCCTTTGCATCTCTACCAGCCGTCCATGGCCAAAGGTGGGAGGAGAAGAATGGCGGTGGCCGGCAGGTTTGGCGCGCCGGGTAAGGGAGGGGCAAGCAAGGACGGCGTGCCAAGGAACGGAAGGCGGCGCATCGGAGAGGAGGATAAGGATGCCATCTCTCCCAATCGGATCTGGAACGTGGTGGGGTGGAGGATGTCAATTGCCGCGCTCCACTATGCAACGCAGACGTGTAGCCACAAGCTTGAAAGGATCAGCCATCGCTTGGTTCCGGCACGACAGGTCAACCACCACCGGCATGGAGACGGCCACGGGACAGTACACGGGGGCGGACATGGTGGGGAGGAGGCGTAACGGAGAAAATAGTAGAGTCGAGGCAGGAGTGGTCCCGTGGCGTAAAAGGAGGAGGAGGCATGGGTGTCGATGGAAGGGGAGGAGGATTTGGGGCGACGGCGGAAGGGGACGGAGAAGAGGGCGAGGTGGGAGCGCGATTTGGAGCGACGACGGAAGGGAACGTTGTCGGAAGGAAGGGCGAGACGCGAAGAGAAACAAATAGAACGAACCGGTACCGTGGCATTTTAAGTGTAATATGAAGTTTGGTGGGAGGGCAAAATCGTAAAAATACGGACGGACCGGAAGAAGGCTTACTGCTTTTATTATTAGGTATAGATATAGATTACCAACACGTAGCTGTAACGGGAAGGCTTTCAGCAGGCTATAGCGCAGCTATAGCGCCGCTATAGCCGGAGATTTAAAACCATGATTCATAGGTGAGCTAAGCATGGATGGAGACGTTTGACAACGAGGCATCCAGCCCTGCGCTCTCTACCTTCTTCTTTATTCTCCATTTTTCGTTCTTTGTCTTTGGACGATGCCTATTGTTGAGTAATAAAACCAAGCCTTTTCTTCGGTAACCTACACAATTCTAACAAGGGTAAACTAGATTCTCCTCGTAGGCGTATCATCGTGAGTTTTAACTAGATTCTCACATGTTAGGGCTAATGTGTTCTCAAAGTGGTGTGAGAGGCATTGACTGTGTCCTTTTCTCTCTCTCCTTTTAAAAAAAATAAGGCGTATGTATAGCAATTTTGTCATCGTCTAATATTTTATAAGTTTGATCAAATTTATAGAAAAAGTTTAAAACATCAATAAAAATACATCTTCAACCCAGACCATATATTGATTTTGGTTATAGCCGACGTGTTAGAATACATGTACATGTACGAGTTAGAGATAGACTAGAATTTTTAAAACTTATTGTACTAATACAATAACATAATCATATGATAAATATTTCTCTACTTGATATCAGAGTGGTTTGACTCACGTCGTAGATTCTAGGTTTCCACCACTTCCACATGTCGTCAATGGCGGGCCCAGGATTTCGATGCCACGCATTCAAAATTTCAAAGAGCACAAGATGTTTTTACAGTCCAAAGGATGGATTTGGCATGTGTAATTGATTATAGCATCATATAGTCATGTCATATAATTACTTTATGTAAAGATGTGACAAAATATTTGACACCATAATATGATCATAATACCATGCATATATTTCTGAAAGAAATGATAACTTGACACTGTTTAAATCATATAGGACCAGCTGTTGAACATATTAAAGAAGAAACATCTGAATAAGAGGACAAAAAATACCAAAATGATAGGAAAGCTTACAGATTATATGATACTAGAAGGATAAGGCGCGCGTTGCTACGCCCGCTACATTATAACCAATAGAGAATGAAGATTTGGTTGGAAATGGAAATACCATAATCATATTCATAAGCGATGCTTCACAAACCACTTCAGAAATCGCATCATGTGTTGAGCAAGTAAGCAAAGGCGCAATCTTGCACTACACACTGCATACTCCTATCCTACAATATAATCCTATCCTACAATATAATGCGACCAAAATGGCAAGCTTCGACTCACTATGCACTGTGTGGTGACAATTATCATTTGGTCGTAAGCAACAACTATAACAGAGTAAAATTAATTTAGTTTGTGTTATGTACATTGGTAAGATGATGACAACAGTTAACACTTTTTTTACTGATAAGTACTATTAAAAAAAGTTTCTAATATAATCAACCATCCCACTCTATACTACGAACACATGAAATATTTCACTGGTTATATATTCATGATACAAATAGCATGAGTGTCATTGGCTAATTGCGATACTTATCTAATATGATCCGTCTAGATTTCACATGCAAGAAACTCTATGCCATGCGTATATGTAGATTGTGCCCATAAACTTTAAAGTACATAAGTATATGTAGGAACTCTATCAACTCTATATTCAACTACATCCAAAAGCACCTTATAAATAATGATTCATTGCACATAATTTGTATCGATATGCACACACATAATTGATGGTACCACATAATAATTCCATTTCATTAGCGTAAGGAGCAACGACTCTGGATATTGCAGAGGAAAGAAAACAAGACGTACATATCCGTTGGAATGAATCTAGTGGGGAGGAGCTTGGGGCGGCATATAGAGGGGATCAAGAAGATGGCAGAGTGAGCTACGATGCTCGAGATCATGGGAGGGGGAGCTGGAATTGAAATTTTGTGGAGAGGTGAAGGGCAATGAAGGAGTCTGTGAGGCTAAGGAAAAAGACAAGTCCCGCCGACGGCGCTGCCGGAGAGGCCCACAAGCTTGGTGACGATTTAGAAGTAGAGGCATTTTCGGAGCTCGAGGCCAGGTTTCGACGGAAAGCCCAAGCGTGGGATAGGACGCCTAGGAGGGCAGAAAAGGGAGGTCATAGGGGCATGTTTGGTTCACACGCATTTTCAGCCTTTTTACATATATGGCTTACCAAAGCCTGACTAAGTAGAAAAGTGGTTTGGATCATGTTCTGCACCATGTTTGATTGCTTGTATTGATTTTTCCTACATCTGGAGAAACACGAACACGAATGTTTGGTTATATAGTGTGTTTTGTATACTCTCAGCACTTGGCTACATAGTGAATTTACCTCACACCACCAACAAAATTTATCTACGTGAAGGCTACATAAGGAGCTGCGAGTGGGATAACGGTGCGACACAACGGCAGTGCGGCGGCGTGGGTAGCCGGCAGCTGCGCTGGCACCAGTGAAGTTTACCGCAGTACCGAAAATACAATCACAGAAATGATACAAAACCAAAGTGTAAACACTTACATAGGTACATTATAACATCTATATATATATATATATATATATATATATATATATATATATATATATATATATATATAGACACCCTATTCAGCACCCAGGGTGCATAATACTTATTTTGCACCCTAAATTTCTTTTACTTTCTTTTATTTAGAATTTATGTTTGATATATAAATAATTACATTCATATTAACCCACAATGAAAATTGACATAAAAATGCAATTTTATGAGTCATAACAGTGTAAAAACCATTAAAAAATGCATATTTTACGACATATTTTTTTACATCACGTAAAAAAAGTTTTACATCATGTCGATATTTTCTTACGTTCTCCTTAACTTACGAGGTAATACAAAATTTACGTGACGTAATAATCATTTACGGTTTAGAAGATATGGGGTGGGTGTAGAATAACTTATTCTACTCCCTGGGTGTCAAATAGCGCGTCCCTATATATATACATATATATATATATATATATATATATATATGCAAAATAGTCCGCTACCCTGATGGGTAGCTACGCACCATCAATCGGCCATTGAATAAGCCTATAGAAGCTTATCCACCGTCGATTGAGTTAACATCGTCTGTTAGCTACTGCGCCTCACCAGCCCACTCATTAAGAAAAAAAAGAACTCACCCATCTGCAAAACGACAGCCTCCCCGAGTTTCCCCACCGAGCGGCCTCCAATCGCGCCGCCCGAGTAGAAAATCAACCGGCGCCCCGGCCGGCCGACGTCGAGTACCAACCAGCCAAGCCGCATGCGCCTTCTCCTCGTCCTCCCCGACCTCCCTAGGCACCATGGATGGGGTAGCCATAGTAGGACGGGCCGGCGGTTGTCGGGACCTCAGTGTGGAGGCCGGAGCTGGAGCAGTAAGGGCCACCGTCGACCGTGCGCATCGCGGAGCCACGGCGGAAGTTCCGTGCAGGCGGCGACAGTTCTGTGCGCGCGGGGCGGCGACGGTGTGCTCTGGGGCGGCAGCCTGGTGCCTCGGGGCTGCGGGAGTCGGCAGAGGAGATGCATTGTCCACGTCATCCACGCGTGGGTTGTCGATTTCGGCCTGGCCAACCACCACGAATTCCACCACGCGCAGTGTGGTTTCCGTGGCCGCCGTCTCCGTCCACGGGATTTTCAAGATGTAGATCTATGTTGCGTGGTCTCTGCCAACCTTCATTGCTTTTTTCTTGACACTTTTTTCTGTGCGTGGTCTAGACCCACATGTTGCAGATATTTGTGATCTTGGATGGCAATGGGATTTTGAGGATGCAGATCCACGTTCGTGGTCTAGAAATTTGTCCGTCTCTTCTTTCTGATTTTGTTAGTCCTTTTTATTCTTTTGGAATTTCTGATACAAGTTTGTTCCCCATTCAGAGGAAGTGAGCCGCCTTTCCGTTGTAATTTCTAGCGTCAACATATTTGTTTGACGTGCTATTTTGGAAAAAAAAACTTGAATCGGTGCCTAATGTGTTCCAGCTTCAGTAATTTTGGATCCAAATGAGTTTTAACTGAATGGTGAAGAAAATAAATCACGTTTGTATTAAGGAGAGCCGATGTTTTTGCTGACTTTCTTGTCGATTCCCCGAATGGTACTATACTGTGTCCGTTTCCTAATTTGGAAGGAAGTGTTCGCAGATTTGTGATTTGATTTTTTGTTCAGATTGGTAAAACGGTGAAACGAAACTATAATTCTTCAGATTCTTTTTTTTTGTTCAGCAGGCGGCGTCGGGGAGGAAGTAGAAGTTTGGGCGGAGGCACGCTCGAGGAGGAAGTACTGTAGAAGTTTGTGATCCGTATTTGCTTCAGCTTTTTTTTCGATCCGGATTTTGCTTGACCGCGTTCCAGGGAATTGTGTCAATGTTGAATTTTATTTTTTTACACGGTGTGTTCCCGATCTAGATCCCATGTTCATTCAAATAAAGGATAAATATGAGAGAAAAGTTGTGTTAATTAATGTTTTTCGATCCAGATCCAGTATACATCTCAGTTTTTTCTTACAGAAAGGATTTTTCCGAAGCTAAGCTAGATTTGGTGTATTTGGATCGCTCTATTTTTTAATTATGTTTCGCACCGACGAATGGTTTTGTACTTGCACATGCTTGAATAATGATGGTATGCGGTGCTAATAATAGCCTAGGCAGTATCAATGGTACTGCTACATGGACCTGCCCACCAGGAAAAAATAACAAAATATTCAAGCCGCGTGCGTAACCTTACTCAAGGACTGGACCCACGCCACACAGAATCCGTACGGATGGTAAAAAAAATTAGGACGGCCGGGTAACGGGGATGGACGGAAGCACGAATCACTCCACACGATCCAACGATGGGTAGGACGTGCGTAGCTACCACCCCGGGTAGCAAATCCGCGTCGATATATATATATATATAGGAAGCTCACATGGGGCACCATGGTGCCCGGGCATCAGGACGGAATACGGTATAATTGGAGTATGTAGACATTACGTGTACCATGGGTATATATACCTAGGGTATGTAAGAAGTACATATAATATTGGGTATGAAAAAAAACGGGGTATATATACCTAATGTGTACACGTATACTTACGGTACATATATATATGTCTGATCTGTACGCATACTCATGATATATATACCCAAGGTATACGTACCATGTAGATACTCAATATACATATACCCAAGGGTGTGTACACCTCCTACATACTCAATGTTTGCATACCCGACGTGTACGTGTTTTGTAGATACCCAAAACTATATATATATATATATATATGTAGATACCTAAAACTATATATATATGTCCGTCGAAACGAAATAGTTACAACACGAAAGTTGTAGGAAACGGCGAAGTAGATTTACATCTCAAAATAAATTTCAAACCGTCTAACGAGTGCGACGAATTTAACAAAATTCTTCTAAAAATAGGACAAACTTCAATCCAAAATTAACAAGTTATAGTCGACGAAATTAAAAACCGATCACGGGAATGGAACCTATTGGTCGATGCACATATATTTCGTATACATTTCATCTACAAAAAAAAACAGTTATATAGATTTAAAAAAGTGAAGGAGAGGAGACCAATAAAGTCAGGTACCTGACCCAGGCTTGTACGTTCAAAGCCTGAGGCGGTATTTAATTCATTCATGTGCGGGTTGCGGTGGATGGAAAAGCACTTCTATGTTCTTTATTTGGTGGGCACCAACATGGAGAAGAGGGCCAATAAGAGCTTGCCACATAGGTAAATCTAAGGAGCAACGAGGGAGCTTCATTTCTAGGGAGCTTAGAGACTAGAGAGATATAACTGGAAACTTTCCGATACTTTAAGGCTCGAAAACTAGTGATGATATCCTCAACCTTAACTTGCGAGAAGAATTCTCGAGGTAAAGAGTCAGGGACGATCGGAGCAAACTTGAGGACAGCGGCCTGTCACGTTGGCGCGTCAGTCTAGGGCTGGCGGCTAGTTCTGTGATAAGAAAATCAGGAGCACGAACCTATCGAACAGACATCGTGCTAGGCATGGGAGCAACCAAGCGATCGTGCTAGTTGGGCCAATCAGGTAATTGGGCCTCATAGAAGATGGAGTGACGGAGGAATGATCCCCTGTGGAGGAAGGACGTGGGCTGGTGGCCCAAATATCACTTATTTCCGTATTTTTTTTACATATATGTGTATCATGTACTGTACAACTATTTTTTGTACAATTGTTTTGGGTATTCAACTGAATACCCTTGAATTGAAGTGGGCTCACCCCTGGCGTTGTCCCGTCTCTTCTCCTTGGAGTGCGCCACCTGCTCTAGATCAAAGATCGCATCGGATATTTAAATTCAGTTTTCTAGTCCATAGTTTTGATCCAATTATGCACAAAATAAATCTATAATATCTAGACGACTCTCAAATCCGTTAAAAAAACACTGCAAATCGGTGCTAGGCGGCGCTCCCGCGGCTCCATTTCATTTGTGGCCATATTTGCTTCCAAGCAAATCGAGCACCATAGCTAGCCCGCACATTTTTTTGAGCAGGTGGCGCCGTGCGAGAAGACCACATCATCAAGTAAGCACAAGGAATGACCAATCTATGTGTACTCTCCATGAAGAATGACTAGTGGCACGTATATATCAACATTTTCCTTGAGTTAAGGATGTATATCGACGTATACATAAACAAAACATACACATATTTCCAATTCTACCATTTGTTTTGCTACAATGGTTGTTTACCATAACTCGCACTAATTAAGAATATTATAATTACCAGCTGCAAGCTTTGCCTTCCTTTATTCCTTCCGCTCAAAACTAATACAAATTTAAAATTTGATGAAATTACAAGATGTGTATTCTTGGTGTCAACTATGAGTTATTATTAACTAAAGTTGCAGCACCAGATTGTTCAGCTATTGCTGCAAGTAGTCTTGGCATCGGAGGTATATCAATCTCCTGTAGACCCTCGAGAACACGGACCATTTCACCCATCATTGGGCGATCAAACTCATTATCTTGGATGCACCAGCATGCAACTTTGCAAACTCTCTCAGCCTCTTCCAAGTTGAAGTCACCATGTAGTTGTGGATCCACCAAACTCTGCACATCTCCACCGTGAAGCTTGTTGATGGCTTGCACATGGAAATATTCAACATCATAACTCATGATGCTGCTGTTGCTTGTGTTGTGTGTTGTTTTAGGTGAGGAATTCCTCCTTCCAGATATGATTTCCAATAACACCATGCCGAAGCTATAAACATCAACTTTTGGTGTAATGGCAACTCCGCTAAGCCACTCTGGGGCAAGATAACCTATAGTTCCTCTGAATGTAGTCAAAATTCGGCTAAAATCCCTTCCCACAAATGCTGCCAACCCAAAGTCTGCAACTTTAGTGCAACTATAGGAACAAATTTTGCATCCACGAGTATGTTTTCTGGCTTAACATCACAGTGTATGATGCATTCACAACAACTCTGATGCAAGTAGGACAACCCTCTTGCAACTCCTAGGGTTATCTGATATCTGGTGTTCCAATTTAGGATAGCAAAATTATTGCTCTTCTTAAAGAGATGACTATCAAGAGACCCATTGAACATGTGTTCATATACAAGTAACCTGTGATCACCTTTGCAACAAAAAACCAATCAATTTGACTAGGTTGATATGTTCGATTAGTCCAATTGAGCTTACTTCAGCCCTGAATTGCTTTTCTCCTTGACGATTGCCACCAAGCTTTTTCACCGCAATAGTAGTGTTCAAATCACTTAGGAATCCCTTGTATATAGAACCAAAATCACCTCGTCCTAGCTTTTGTGAGAAGTTTTTAGTAGCACGAACTAAATTAGTGTATCTATAGGCTATAATCCCACCGGCACTAACTTGATTGTTCCTCATGAATTTGTTCCTCCAAATCAATAACAATAGGATGACTAATAACCCAAAACCAACAATGCTTACAGCAGTAACAACTCCAACATTTGGTTTTGTTTTATTTTTTGTCAAACTAGGCAGCAAATCCTTGGCGGCAAGGCGGAGATAAAGAACATCTTCTGATGTATTGTCAATGTTATCATTCAGATTTACACTAAGCAATTCCCCATTCTAGACAAAGCGTCTACTATTATTATAGGAATAAGCAGTGCATGAGCAGGAACTGAGACAAGCTTCTTCACATTTTCTCCGTATGGTAGCAACGTCCATGTTTTGTGGGTTGTAGGGCAATGTAACTCGAGCAATGGGGTTGAATATGTCCGTTGAACTTGTGATATTTTTTTCACTAGTGATGCAATGTAAAGGTGTATTTCTGATGCATCCTCCTGTTCGGTCATTGAAGCCCCAATCCAACAGTGATTTTTGAGATAAGTTTTCCATACAATCACAAAATGGTTCTGCGTTGCCATTGCAGACCGTGAAGGGTCCGCAGGTAGCATACGGAGTGCATGAATCGGCTGGCTCGGAATAGGCGATCTGTGAAGAATGGTTGGCTTGGGACCATACATTTATGTTTATCTGACCAGAGATGTCTAGTGAGAAAAATGTGGGAGACGGTCCATCTGGTGAAGTGTACATGTAGTACTCCTCTTGGTTGTTGTCAACATATGTTGGGTTAATCAAACCTTTGGTCTGTGGATTGAAATCTAGATAGGTTTTGAGTATCGGTATAAGGTTCAATGATGATGTTTGATAGCGCGAGAGGTGTTAATCAATCACGCTTCGTTGGGCACCCCAAGAGGAAGGTTTGAGGAGCACAGCAGCAAGTTTTCCCTCAGTTAGAAACCAAGGTTATCGAACCAGTAGGAGTGAGGAATGCTTCAGAAGGTTGTCCACAACTGCAATGGCGCCAGAAAAAGAGCTGTTGCAGGGGAGACAGTGGAACCTGCAGAACACAATCAAACTACTTTGCCCCAACGAAGCAGTGAGGTTGTCAATCTCACCGGCCTTGCTGAATACAAAGGATTAAATGTATGTGTGGAAGGAAGCTTGTTTGCAGTAAATGAAAGCAGTAGAGCAGTTTATTTAATTGCAGATGTAAAAGAATAGACCGGGGTCCACAGTTCACTAGTGGTGTCTTCTCCATAAATAAAATACTACACATGCTGGGTAACAAATTACAGCTGGGCAATTGACAGAATAGAGAATGCATGACAATGCATGAACATTGCATAATACAGAGGATGATGATGTCTATATGAGATGCTTTGGGCATTACGACAAAATACATAGATAGCTGTTCCAAGCATACACCTATGCCTAAATAGTCCACCTTTGAGATAACATACCGTAAAATCTCTCCAGTATTAAGTTGCAAGCAACAGACAATTGCATGAAGAACTGTGCATAAAGTTTACTCCCTAGTAGCAACGGCACTCCCCCGTCCTTATATGTTTCTGTCACTCAAGCCAAGGCACACAGGGACCGAACCCACTATCTAGCATAAATACTCCCTCTTGGAGATACAAGCAACTACTTGATCAAGGCAATTACAAGTACCGGAAAACATGCAAGATCACAAATAACATAGACATGATAATATCAATAATAAACATCACAAGGTACTTCTCTATTCATCGGATCCCAGCAAACACAACATGTAGCATTACAATAATATGATCTTGATCATGATAGGCAGCTCACAAGATCTAAACATGATAGCACAATTGGAGAAGACTACCATCTAGCTACTGCATGGACCCGTAGTCCAAGGATGAACTACTCACTCATCTGTCCGGAGGCGGGCATGGTGGTGTAGAGCCCTCCGGCGATGATTCCCCTCTCCGGCAGGGTGCCGGGGAGAGCTTCAGAACCCTCCGAACTAGGGTTGACGACGGCGGCGGCGATGGATGTTTTTCTGGAATTTTGATCGGGCACTTAGGGTTTTCTCGTCGGGGGGATTATATAGGCGAAAGGGCGGTGTCGGTGGAGGCCCGAGGGGGCCACACCACCTGGTGGCGCGGCAGATAGGTGGGCCGCGCCACCCTAGGGTGTGGTCGCCCTCTGGTGCGTCTTCGGCTCCCCTTTGGACTCTGTGTGCGTGACGAAATTATAAGATCCTGGGTTTTTGTCCCGTCCAATTCCGAGAATATTTCCTTAAGTACTTTTTTGAAACGGAAAAAACAGCAGAAAACAGGAACTGGCACTGGGGCATCTTGTTAATATGTTAGTTCCAAAAATGCATAAAAATGCTATAAGATGTAAACAAAACATGTAGCAAATGGTATGAAAACAAGCATGGATCATAAGAAATTATAGATACGTCGGAGACGTATCAGCATCCCCAAGCTTAGTTCTACTCGTCCTCGAGTAGGTAGAACGATAACAAATAATTTCTTAGGAGACATGCAAACTCACAATCTAGATCAACATAGTAATGCAAAACACATGATGTGAATAAGGTGATCCAAAACAATTGTCCATAGTTGACATTAAGCAAACAATGATTAACAAATGCTAGCTAAAAGAAGCTAGAACTTTTCATGAATCAGCGTGTTGGAGACTAGGAACCATACATAAGGTTTAGAAAGAAGAATAGTAAATTGTGTCTCCAATGTAAAATGTCAATCAATCTTCAAAGCATCAAATTCAGTTAATAATAGAAATAGCCAAGCTCAAGTCAAGTGTCCTTAATCCATCCACTTAACTTATCAACTGTTATGTAGTCCACTCAACTAATACAAGCAAGAAGAAGGCTTGGCACCATGAGGTTATGGCAAAGAGAATAATAATGGTGGTTTGGAAGGCCAAAAAGAAAGGCTCAAACAGTGGAAGAGGTAACCACAAGACAAGAGGAAGTCCCGTAGTAGACACTGAATGAGGAGTAGTGATTGCCATGCAACGGATGCACATAGAGCTATATGAATGGAAGCTCTCCAATGGAACTAGTGGGGGTGCATCCAACTTGCTTGCTCATGAAGACCTAGAGCTCACTTGAGGAGGCTCATCATTGGAATATACAAGCCAAGTTCTATAACGTTTGGTCCCCACATAGTTATACTAATGAAGCATGAAAACTCACTACAATGATGTAGGTGCTACTAGCACAAGTGTGGAATAAAAGGATAGTAGTGTTGCCCCCTCTCTCATTTTATATTCTTTTTTCTTTTTCTCTTTTTTTGCTTTTTGCTTTTTGAGGCCTTTGTGGCTCTTTTATATTTTTCTCTCATTGGTCTCTTTTGGACTCTTTTGATTGGCCACTTTGGACTCTTTTCAATATGCTCACAGGTAGAGGCAACACTCTATTTTACAAGATGATCATCACACTTTTTGGTATACTCAAAACTCAAAGACTAATACATGGTGTATGGTGGATATGTAAGACCGAGCGTAGTGTGGAAAAGATGTAACACATATGGAAAACCACGCATCACACTAACTCAAATGGTCAAGCAATACTATATGGCAATGAAGTAAAAATGACATAAAGTCATGTAATGTAAATGATGGATGTTGCATGGCAATGTATCTCGGAACAGATATGGAAATGCTGTGATAGGTAGATATGGTGGCTGTTTTGAGGAAGATAGTTGGCTTATGTGTAGGAGAACAAGATGAAGATCTCCCACGGGGTTGGATGTACTTGCGAAGTATGCACTAATCTCAATGTGAAAAGGGCAATGCAAAGCACCGAAGAGGCTAGCAAAATATGGAGGTGGAAGTGCCAAAAACCACTCACATAGCATGTCGTATATTGCAAACAACTAACAGTATCAAAGTCTCACAAATGGTTAGAGACACCCCGAGAGGGATCGTGGCGGCGACACAAGTGCCCCGTTGGCTTCCCCGACCGTTGCAGTAACTATACCATTAGAAACTTCTTTTCAACTAAGAGGAAATCATGACACTAAAGCACTATTGACTTATGTTGTTTTTAGTTCAGAAAAGTACGGCTCCACGCTCTACTAACACATCTTCAATAATCAGCTCTTAACAACATTAACCAACACATTTTAACCATTAGTTATTTTAATACCTCAAAACAATTGAAGAGGAGCAAGTTATCTACACAATGGTCTACAAGACTATGCAGCTTTTCTCTATTTCATACCACTATCACAAGCATAGCATTTTCCAATCTAACACATCAACCAAGCAACTAAAACAACTCTCTAACAAATAGGAGTGAAACACAAGAGAGTTTAACACAAAGAACTAGCAGCTCTAAACAAGATAACATGCTAAAAGCAAGAGCTTACTAGAAAACAGACAGTAGCTAAGAATACTCAACAAATATAAGCGAAGCACAAGAGTATTCATATGAAAAAGCGGAGCGTGTCTCTCTCCCACACAAGAATGCTAGGATCCAACTTATTAAGCAAACTAAAACACATACTCAAAATAAAAACAGACGCTCCAAGCAAAATACATAAGATGTAGCGGAATAAAAATATAGTATCACTAGAGATGACCTGATAGTTTTGTCGATGAAGAAGGGGATGCCTTGGGCATCCCAAGCTTAGATGCTTGAGTCTTCTTGAATTTGCTGGGGATGACCCACCGGGGCATCCCCAAGCTTAGGCTTTTCACTCTTCTTGATCTCATCATATCGTCCATTTTGCTTACTTAAAAACTTCCACCACATCAAACTCAAAGTAATTCTCATTAGAGGGTTAGTGCATAAACCAAAAATTCACAAGTTCTACTGTGACACAAGCACACCTTAATGCATTATAACATTAGCTACAGCCACTGATGCTCAAAAAATCAAAAAGATCCAAGTAAACATCGCAAAAGAAGCAATGCACAATAAAAGGCAGAATCTGTCAAAATCTGAACAGTCTGTAAAGACGAATTTTTTCGAGGCACTAGAGTTACTCAAATCGAAAATCACTGAACTAGAAAAAGTTTCATAGATATATGAAGATTCATCACACAAAATCTCAAAGCATTTCGTCGCTTCTGGAATAAATGACGAATTTAACGGTGACAGACAGAAATCTGTTTCCTGTGCAGAAATCCAAATATAGCAAAAACTTTCTACTAGAGACCTTACTTGGCACAACATTGCAAGAAAAATAAAGATACAAAGAAGTTGCTACAGAAGTAAACAAACTTCTTGACTCAAATAAAAGAAAAGATACTGAAAATAAAATGATGGGTTGTCTCCCATAAGCGCTTTTCTTTAACGCCTTTCAGCTAGGCCCAGAAAGTGAACATCAAGTATTTCCAAGAGAAGAAGCATCAAAACGATGATTTGCTCTAACAATAGAGTCAAAAGGTGACTTCATTCTCTTCCTAGGGAAGTGTTCCATACCTTTCTTAAGAGGGAATTGATATCTAATGTTGCCCTCTTTCATATCAATAACAGCACCAATAGTTCGAAGAAAAGGTCTTCCCAAAATAATAGGACAAGAAGCTTTGCACTCAATATCCAAGACAATAAAATCAATGGGAACAAGATTATTATTAACCATAACATGAATATCATCAAGCCTTCCCAAAGGTGTTTTTGTAGAATTATCAGCAAGATGAATGTTCAAACAACAGCTCTCCAATGGTGGCAAGTTAAGCATATCATAGAATTTCTTAGGCATAATAGAAACACTTGCACCAAGATCACATAAAGAATTACAATAAAAATCATTTACTTTCAGTTTAATGATGGGTTCCCAAACATCTTCTAATTTCTTAGGGATAGAAGCTTCAAGTTATAACTTTTCTTCCCTAATTTTCATGAGAGCATTGGTAATATGTTTTGTAAAAGCCATTCTTATACCACTAGCATTAGGACTTCTAGCTAGCTTTTGCAAGAACATTATGACTTCAGAGATATTGCAATTATCAAAATCAAAATCATTATCATCAAAAGTAATGAAAGAAGGATCTCCCATAGTTCGAAAAATTTCAGCTCCTTTATCACTAGCAGTTTTGGTATCTTTTGGCAGTTTTAAGCGTTTTTCATGAGAAGTGGAAACATTGCCAACATTGTTAACTTTACCATTATAATTAATAGACTTGTTATCATGTGAAACCTGAACATTACTAGTGGTGGTGATGGTGTAAACTTTAACCATATTGTTCTTTTTAGTGGCTTCTCTTTCTCTTTCCCACCTAGCATGTAGTTCAGCCAACATTCTAACATTATCATCAATTCTAACTTGGATGGCATTGATTTTAGCAAAAGGCTTGCTCTCTTTATCATTGTTAGGCATAACTTTTAATTTTAAAAGATCTACATCAAGAGCAAGGCTTTCAACTTTAGAAAGCGGTTTGTGTGTTGATAAACTCTTTTAGCATGGTTTCAAGATCAGAGGAAACACTCTTATTATTGTTGTAAGAATTACCATAAGAGTTACCATAACCATAATTGTTATTAGGAGGATATGGCTTATAGTTGTTGTTACCAAAATTGTTCCTATAGGCATTGTTGTTGAAATTGTTATTTTTAATGAAGTTCACACCAACATGCTCTTCTTGGGCAACCAAAGAAGCTAAGGGAACATTATTTGGATCAACAAAAGATTTACCATTAACTAGCATAGACATAATCACATCAATCTTTTCACTCAAGGAAGAGGTTTCTTCAACAGAATTTACCTTCTTACCTTGTGGAGCCCTTTCAGTGTGCCATTCAGAGTAGTTTACCATCATATCATCAAGAAGCTTTGTTGCTGCACCCAAAGTGATGGACATAAAGGTTCCTCCAGCAGCTGAATCCAATAGGTTTCTTGAAGAAAAATTCAATCCTGCATAAAAGGTTTGGATGATCATCCAAGCAGTCAGTCCATGGGTGGGACAATTCTTTATCAAAGATTTCATTCTTTCCCAAGCTTGAGCAACATGTTCATTATCCATTTGTTTAAAGTTCATGATGCTACTTCTCAAAGATATAATTTTAGCAGGAGGATAATATTTTCCAATGAAAGCATCTTTGCATTTAGTCCATGAATCAATACTATTTCTAGGCAAAGATAACAACCATTCTTTAGCTCTCCCTCCCAAAGAGAAAGGAAACAATTTTAGTTTATAATATCTCCATCCATATCCTTATACTTTTGCATCTCACAAAGTTCAACAAAATTATTAAGGTGAGCAGCAGCATCATCAGTACTAGCACCAGAAAATTGCTCTTTCATAACAAGATTTAACAAAGCAGGTTTGATCTCATAAAAATCTGTCTTAGCAGCAGGTGGAGCAATAGGAGTACATATGAAATCATCATTATTAGTACTAGTGAAGTCACACAACTTAGTGTTTTCAGCAGTACTCATTTTTGAGGAAAACAAGGCAAACCGAATTGCACAGAATAAAACAAGTAACTATTTTTTTTGGGTTTTTGATATAGGAAAACAGCAAGATAAATTCTACAGTAATTTTTTTGTGTTTTTGATATAAGAAAGCAAAACAAGACAAAGCAATAATAATAAGCAAGACTAAAACAAAGTAAAGAGATTGGAACTGAGAGACTCCCCTTGCAGAAGCTTCTCTACTCCCCGGCAACGGCGTCAGAAAAAGAGCTGTTGACGGAGGAGTGAGAAGTTTGGTACTTCGAGAAGCTTCTTACTGAGCACTCTTAACTCCCCGGCAACGGCGCCAGAAAGAGAGCATGATAGCGCGAGAGGTGTTAATCAATCACGCTTCTTTGGGCACCCCAAGAGGAAGGTTTGAGGAGCACAGCAGCAAGTTTTCCCTCAGTTAGAAACCAAGGTTATCGAACCAGTAGGAGTGAGGAATGCTTCAGAAGGTTGTCCACAACTGCAATGGCGCCAGAAAAAGAGCTGTTGCAGGGGAGACAGTGGAACTTGCAGAACACAATCAAACTACTTTGCCCCAACGAAGCAGTGAGGTTGTCAATCTCACCGGCCTTGCTGAATACAAAGGATTAAATGTATGTGTGGAAGGAAGCTTGTTTGCAGTAAATGAAAGCAGTAGAGCAGTTGATTTAATTGCAGATGTAAAAGAATAGACCGGGGTCCACAGTTCACTAGTGGTGTCTTCTCCATAAATAAAATACTACACATGCTGGGTAACAAATTACAGCTGGGCAATTGACAGAATAGAGAATGCATGACAATACATGAACATTGCATAATACAGAGGATGATGATGTCTATATGAGATGCTTTGGGCATTACGACAAAATACATAGATAGCTGTTCCAAGCATACACCTATGCCTAAATAGTCCACCTTTGAGATAACATACCGTAAAATCTCTCCAGTATTAAGTTGCAAGCAACAGACAATTGCATGAAGAACTGTGCATAAAGTTTACTCCCTAGTAGCAACGGCACTCCCCCGTCCTTATATGTTTCTATCACTCAAGCCAAGGCACACAGGGACCAAACCCACTATCTAGCATAAATACTCCCTCTTGGAGATACAAGCAACTACTTGATCAAGACAATTACAAGTACCGGAAAGCATGCAAGATCACAAATAACATAGACATGATAATATCAATAATCAACATCACAAGGTACTTCTCTATTCATCGGATCCCAGCAAACACAACATGTAGCATTACAATAAGATGATCTTGATCATGATAGGCAGCTCACAAGATCTAACCATGATAGCACAATTGGAGAAGACTACCATCTAGCTACTGCATGGACCCGTAGTCCAAGGATGAACTACTCACTCATCTGTCCGGAGGCGGGCATGGTGGTGTAGAGCCCTCCGGCGATGATTCCCCTCTCCGGCAGGGTGCCGGGGAGAGCTTCAGAACCCTCCCGAACTAGGGTTGATGACGGCGGCGGCGACGGATGTTTTTCTGGAATTTTGATCGGGCACTTAGGGTTTTCTCGTCGGGGGGATTATATAGGCGAAAGGGCGGCGTCGGTGGAGGACCGAGGGGGCCACACCACCTGGTGGCGCGGCAGACAGGTGGGCCGCGCCACCCTAGGGTGTGGTCGCCCTCTGGTGCGTCTTCGGCTCCCCTTTGGACTCCGTGTGCGGGACGAAATTATAAGATCCTGGGTTTTTGTCCCGTCCAATTCCGAGAATATTTCCTTAAGTACTTTTCTGAAACGGAAAAACCAGCAGAAAACAGGAACTGGCACTAGGGCATCTTGTTAATATGTTAGTTCCAAAAAATGCATAAAAATGCTATAAGATGTAAACAAAACATGTAGCAAATGGTATGAAAACAAGCATGGATCATAAGAAATTATAGATACGTCGGAGACGTATAAATGTTTTGGGGGATGGCCAATGCCAATACACTACAGAGGGGTTTCGACGCTGGAGGATGATCCCCTTGGTCTCTTCTAGTTCAATGATGTATTCTTCTCGTCCAAGTATTCTTCTGAGGGGGATTAGGTGTGGTTACCCACCTTTTCCTGGGAGGGCGGACAGGGACTGACAGTTTTTCCGCCCCTGCCCCCTGATGCCAATAAGTATAGGGGATCGCTGAAGTCTTCGTTGGGAAGTATTACCCAAATTTATAGTTCGACACGATGGGGACCGCGGCAGCTTTGGTCCCGGTTCGTGCCACGAACCGGGACTAATGTCCCCAACCGAACCGGGACCAATGCTCCACGGGCCCCTAGCAGCTCGAACCGGGACCAATGCTAGGCATTGGTCCCGATTTATCACTCAATCGGGATGAAAGCAAATTCGGCTCTGTCCGAAAGGTGGTTTTTCTACTAGTGTGCTGCATCCTCATCGGCAAGCGGTGGCCGAGCTATTCTGCACTGGGGAAGGCAACATGCCTATCAGCAGCCTTCACATCACCAGCACACAGGTCGGTTTCCGCATATCCACTTGAATTGTTAATTTGTGCTCAACATAACAAGCTGTACTTTTACTGCATTTGAACTGATGATCTCTGATTAACAACAAAAATATTTGTGATTCCCTCATCTATTTTTCAGTTCGCTCAGTTCATCATAGAAGCCCCACAAATCAGATTTATCCCTAGCTAATGTCTGATCATGTATAAAGTATATCAGTTTTGTCTGCCATGTTGAAGGCAGATCGTCCCGCTCAGGCAGCTTCTACCAGATGTATGGGAGCAAGGTACGTATCGCTGCGGCCTGCATGCGGGTGAGGGGGGGCTTAAGCTAAAGATGAGTACGAAGAGGAGTACGTACGTATTTGGATCGATTTAATCCTATTGGCAAAAAAAAAAAGATTTAATCCAATCGGATGTAACGCGGAAACAGGGTTCAGCTAAGATGGTTAGATTAAGCCAAGCTTCAACCTTTTTGGGTATTATTTATTTATCGCACCTAAAAGAATTTCAAGATATTTAGAAAAGATTCAAACATATTGGCTCGATTTCAAGTCTGATATGAAAATAATTTTCAAACAATACAGTGATATATCGTGGAGCCAAACCTAACAGACAACCTATCTTGGCCATCCACCACTGACACTACAGTCAAGTTCATGCCAGGATCATGAGTTGTTTATGTGTCGTACGTGCCGGATCTATTCAAATTTGGCCAGAATTTTGGCCCCTTAACAAAGATCGTTGATTTCCAAAATTCGCCCTAATTTTGACATAGCGGGTTCAGCCCGACAGGCCTTATTAGTAGCTTGCATTCTGGACGTAAAGAAAAGGCGCCTTGTTTTGTTTGGGCCGTAGGTCAAGAGAGCCTACCGATCTTGTGTACCCTCATCTGCTCGCCGGCTCCGGCCTTCGCCGCCAACGGCGCCTGAAGCCGATCTCCGGCCGTCGACACCACGCCGGTGAACCAGTCTGCCGCCCCATCCACCCCCAACGGAAGGACTATTGGCGGCGGCTACTGACCCAACCCCCACCGCCCCAAGGACATGGAGGAGGAGAAATCCC
The DNA here is from genome assembly GCA_012064385.1 of Puccinellia tenuiflora. NCBI lineage: Eukaryota > Viridiplantae > Streptophyta > Magnoliopsida > Poales > Poaceae > Puccinellia > Puccinellia tenuiflora. The sequence continues at coordinate 169,537 of QRDG01002136.1, forward strand.
AGGAGTTGGCGGCGGCGGCGGCGGCCAGCCTCCTGACGGACGACCTCATCGTAGGGATCCTGTCCCGCCTCCCCGTCAGGTCAGTCCACCGCTTCAAGTGCGTCTTCTCGGTGAAAGCCTACCATTTGCATAAAAACATCACTTCAATCACAATGCAAATGATAAGGGAGCACGGCTAAGAATTACTCACCGCCTTGTGATGTAAGCCTTTGAGCTACCTAGGAGTTTTCTAGGGCGTTTGTGACGTTTTGGAGGGAAAATATTTTCACAAAAAGTTTGAATCAATTGGAAAAAGGTTGTATGGCCTTACTGGGCCAAACAGGTCATACAGCTCGTTACTGGGCCAAAACCCACTGGTCCAGCTCGTTAGGGTAAAGCCGCTGCCCTCTCACCATCAAGAAACCTCAGAGCGCCGCCCACGCCGATCCCCTTTCCTCCTCCTCCCCTTCTTCGCACCTCGCCGGAGCGCCACCTACCCGCCACGATGAGACTCACTGCGGCGGCACAAGATTGAGGAGCCGCCCGCTGATTCGAGCTGTGGATGAAGACGGCGGCTGTTGACCGCCCCATGGAGGAGATATCCAAGGAATTGATGGCGGGCAACTCACTGGTGGCGGCGGCGGCCAGCCTCCTGACGGACGACCTCATCGTGGAGATCCTGTCCCGCCTCCCCGTCAGGTCAGTCCACCGCTTCAAGTGCGTCTGCAAGCTCTGGCGCGACCTCATCGCCCACCCGGCCCACCGCAAAAAGCTGCCCCACACCCTTGCCGGCTTCCTCTACAGCACCTACCCCGGCGGCTACCGCCACCACTTGGCCGCTGTCTCGGCCACGGTCGTCGACCCTTCCATCGACCCTTCCCTCGCTTTCCTGCGGCCTCTGAATTACACCAACATTTACCTTGTGGACACCTGCAATGGCCTCCTCCTCTGCGCCTGCTACAACAACATGGAGGAGAAGGACCGTCTCGTCGTCTGCAATCCCGCCACCCAGAGGTGGACCGAGCTGCCCCCTCCTCCGCCGCCGCAGCCAACCACAGTTTACATCTGTGACCGACGTCTGGCTTTCGATCCGGCGGTCAGCCCGTCCCATTTCCACGTCCTTGATTTCGAGGGCACCGCCAAGGAATATCAGCTCACAGGAGTGAGCATCTACTCGTCCAGAACCGGAGCCTGGACTCATAGGGATATTGAGTCGCTCGACAAAATTGTGCTCACCTCTGGAAGTGTCTTTGTTGGCGGTACGCTGCACCTGCCCGGCAGGCTGTGCAACGGCAGCCGCCGCATCTACGGTGAGGGGGAGGACGAGTTCATGCTGCTGGTTGTAGACATGGAGTGGAAGGCATGGAAGACTGTCCGCGCTCCGTGCGGTTTCTATACCGGTGCATTTGGATTGTCACAGGGGTGTTTGCACTATGCTACTCAGTCTGAACATCTTGTCACCCTCAGGAATGACGGCGACGATGAGGATACGCTCATCACAACTAGCGAGGTATCAGTCTGGTGCCTTGAGGATTATGATAGTCAAAAATGGACCCTGAAGCATACAGTCAGAGTTGATAAGCTGATGGACATAATTCAGATGGAGTACTCGGTGGTTGGGTTTCATCCGGACTGCGATACCATATTCTTTGCTAGTAGGGGCAGATATGATGACGAGTCATATGATGCTTCTGTGTTGACATCATGGGATATGCGGCGTCTGGAATTCCGCACTGTCCTTGACCTTGAGAAATGCAGTAGAGGGACATATCTACCTTATGTTCCCATGTTCTCGGAGTTGATATTAGCAGATGGAGGTGTCCACTAGGTAGTGTTACCTTCATGCTTGGCCATACTCCAGCAAATAATCTGTTTTTCTGTATGTAGGCTGCATAATATATATGTATGTGGACATGCACTTCTACTTGAATTGTGTCATTCAACTTGTTCCATGGGACTAAATTGTACTGTTATCCAGCTTACTTACTTGGCCATAACATGGCGTGATTGTGTTTGTTCTGAATCCTTAATATCACTAAGCACTCGATCGTGAACTTTTTTTTTCCTTCTGTGTATTTTTGCTCTAGTTGATGTATTCGGTCTTGTGTAGTTGATGAATTCAGTAGCTACTCGGAACGAGTAGTTGAGGAGTTCATCATTTAATGGCATAATAATGAAAATGAATGCAAAAAAATTCCTGATGCATCTTCTGCTAGATCTCCATCCCGTACGTGTGTTATGTACCTGGTGCTCCCTCTCAGTCGCCGCTCCTCAATGGTTGGGTTCCCCTATCTTGACGGCTAGGGTTGACACAGCCACAAGCAGAACACAAAGTGTCCGGTGTGTTTGTCACAGGTATAGGCCTTTCAGGCAGCTCTGTGTTTAAGTATACGGACACTCCTTCACAAAGTTAAGGAGCCCTTACATCTTCATCCTATCAATAGTTCTTCCAGCTGTTTATGTGACCAAGATGTGTTGTTCCCTTACAATATCTATTTTATCTTCCTATGCTGCATTGTTGCAGTTGTTAATCAATGTAAGAAAACATAGGGAAAAAGGACTATGGGATACTTACTTTGTAATATGATAAGTAAAATGTTGGTTGCTGACAATAACACTTTGTGTGTTTAACTAGTTATACACGGTACATCGATTTACTGAGATTCCTTATTGTTCCCATTTTCACAGTGGTAAGCTTTTCTTTTTTATAATGAAAATGGTGATTTTTATCCATCAACATTAGTGCAGGATCAGCTTGATTATTCACACAATAATCATGCCCTTCTGTGAAGAATCCTGAGGGGGGAAGCGTGTTGCTGTGAAGTACTTCTCTGTTAATAATACATCCATCTCCAGTTCTCTGGCCTTCGACGCCACATGAACGCAGCAACCTATTCATCACCAAAGCCTCTCCACCCTGGCTGCGCCGTCACTGATCGTCGTTGCCATGCACAGGCTGTCTCCTAAGCATCCAAGCAAGTGATTTGTTGGTCCATAAATCTTGAATATAGGCTGAGGTGAGTACATTCTTCTTACAAATAGGTGCAGACGAATCTGAAGATTACACTTGTTATTGTCCCCTTACCCTTGCTATTATACAGCTTATAAAATACATCCCATTGAAGAACTGGACCGGCCCACGTGTCACGGCTGCTCTTCAGGCACGGCCCGACAACCCTATTAAGGCCCGATTAGGGCAAAAAAAAAGGTAAAAACAACTATAAAATTGAAAAATAGCTAAAAATGGCTATAAAATTCAAAAAATAAGTAAAAATAACTGTAAAATTTAAAGAAATAAAAAATCTAATTGTGCGGTGCCGGCGTGACTCAAATCGATTGTCGGCACGAGCACTAATAGGCCTGTGCCGTGCTGCGGCCCATTTATTTCGGGTCGTGCCGCGTCTGGGCCGTGCCAAAATCACCGTTCTTCGGGCCGGGCCCGTTTAGCACGCCCGTTTGGCCAGCTATAGGGTAAAGCCGCTGCCCTCTCACCATCACCTCAGAGCGCCGCCCACGCCGATCCCCTTTCCTCCTCCTCCCCTTCTTCGCACCTCGCCGGAGCGCCACCTACCCGCCACGATGAGACTCACTGCGGCGGCACAAGTTTGAGGAGCCGCCCGCTGATTCGAGCCGTGGATGAAGACGGCGGCTGTTGACCGCCCCATGGAGGAGGAGATATCCAAGGAATTGATGGCGGACAACTCACTGGTGGCGGCGGCGGCCAGCCTCCTGACGGGCGACCTCATCGTGGAGATCCTGTCCCGCCTCCCCGTCAGGTCAGTTCACCGCTTCAAGTGCGTCTGCAAGCTCTGGCGCGACCTCATCGCCCTGCCGGCCCACCGCAAGAAGCTGCCCCACACCCTTACCGGCTTCCTCTACGGCACCTACCCCGGCGGCTACCCCCACCACTTGGCCGCCGTCTCGGCCACGGTCGTCGACCCTTCCATCGACCCTTCCCTCGCTTTCCTGCGGCCTCTGAATTACACCAACATTGACCTTGTGGACACCTGCAATGGCCTCCTCCTGTGCGCCTGCTACAACAACGACGAGGAGATGGACCATCTCGTCGTCTGCAATCCCGCCACCCAGAGGTGGACCGAGCTGCCCCCTCCTCCGCCGCCGCAGCCAAACACAGTTTACATCTGTGACCGACGTCTGGCTTTCGATCCGGCGGTCAGCCCGTCCCATTTCCACGTCCTTGATTTCGAGGGCACCCGCAAGGAATATCAGCTCAGAGGAGTGAGCATCTACTCGTCCAGAACCGGAGCCTGGACTCATAGGGATATTGAGGGTTTCGACAAACTTAAGCTCACCTCTGGAAGTGTCTTTGTTGGCGGTACGCTGCACCTGCCCGGCACGCTGCGCAACTACATCCGCAACTACGGTGAGTGGGAGGACGAGTTCGTGCTGCTCGTTGTAGACATGGAGTGGAAGGCATGGAAGACTGTCCGCGCTCCGTGCGGTTTCTATGCCGGTGCATTTGGATTGTCACAGGGGTGTTTGCACTATGCTACTAAATCTGAAGATTTTACCACCGGCAGGAATGAAGGCGACGATGAGGATACACTCATCGAAACTAGCGAGGTATCAGTCTGGTGCCTTGAGGATTATGATAGTCAAAATTGGACCCTGAAGCATACAGTCAGAGTTGATAAGCTGCTGGACATGATTCAGAAGGAGTACTCGGTGGTTGGGTTTCATCCGGACTGCGATACCATATTCTTTGCTATTAGGGGCAGATATGATGACGAGTCACATGATGCTTCCGTGTTGACATCATGGGATATGCGGCGTCTGGAATTCCGCACTGTCCTTGACCTTGAGAAATGCAGTAGAGGGACATATCTACCTTATGTTCCCATGTTCTCGGAGTTGATATTAGCAGATGGAGGTGTCCACTAGGTAGTGTTACCTTCATGCTTGGCCATACTCCAGCAAATAATCTGTTTTTCTGTATGTAGGCTGCATAATATATATGTATGCGGACATGCACTTCTACTTGAATTGTGTCATTCAACTTGTTCCATGAGACTAAATTGTACTGTTATCCAGCTTAATGTATGGATGATTTTTGTATGCCTTCTGTGAAATTTTATATGGAGATGCCATAGTTACTTAGAGATGATTTTGAAATTATTTTTTTGCTATTCTTTTGCAATACTTACCCAGGCCACCGAAAAAGGAAGGGGCTAGGGTTTAGGTGGCCAGGACGCAGCCTTTGTCTGATCAAAAGCTAGGTTCACGTGGCCATGACACCGCCACAAGCAGAGCATAAGTGTTTTGGGTGTTCTTGTTTATCACAGGTATACGCCTTTTAGTCAGCTCTTTGGTCTAGTACATGAATACACAAAGTTACGAAGCCCTTTCATCTCATCATATTTGCAACTCTCAGGCAGAGCAGAATTTGGACCTCCAGTTAGTCTGCCCTTAATTGTTTGTGGGTTATTTGTAATAGAATAGGGACTTCCCTTCGATTATAACTTTAGAATTTGGACCTACACTATTGTAGTCTATGTCTTTTAGTCGCATGTCCACACTCCACAATAATCAGCTTGCTTATTCACACAATAATCACCTTGCTTATTCACACAATAATCATGCCCTTCTGTGAAGAGCATTATGCTATGTAATCTTTAGTACTCCGTATGTTGATACTTGTCGATGCATTTCGGAACACAATTGATATATTTGCAAGAGATGGATCATACAGTGGCTAATAATTCAAGAACGTGGCGACCCAAGCCAAACATATCAACTTTATAAAGAACATAAAACACGGTGAACTTCATGCGCCTACCACTTTCTGTTCAGCAAGATATTGACAACCAGCAAAGATGAAATGTCCATCCTCACTGTTGAAATGACATCTTCACTGAAACCTCAAAACAAAAGCAAAAGTTGCTCCTAACCAGTCCACAGGTATCGTGTTTCAGATAATAGTTAGCATTAAAATATTCCCAACAGCAACTTTACCTAGTATGACGCGACTTAGGCAGTAGTCTTACTTCGTAGAGAGCAAAATCTGCCGCTGTTTGGAGACAAAATGACAGAGTAACACCGGTCGATACATTTCTGCAGACAAACTGAAGAACATTGGCCAATCAGAATTACGTAGTATTTGATTTTAGTAGTCCAAAAAGGAAACAGTGTTCTTTTTCTCACCTCGCCCATCAGGCCATCATGGATAGAAAATACTCCCAGGTAATCGGTCATGTGGTTCGGACATTAATCTCAATCAGAATTTGCATCAAAGATTAATAAGAAAACAAACAAATAATTGTGGGTTTCAATCTTATTTGGAATTACTCTATTTGTTTCTCTAATAACAAGTGCACGCCTAAGAAGGTCCTCCTCTCCCCGGCCTTTTGTCGCAAGGATACACAGATGGGGAGCGGAGACGCGCCGCCGCCGCATTAGGCCTACGTCCTCTACAGTGTCTTCACCGCCACCCCATCACTACAGCAACAGCACCGGATCCGGCAGCTTGAGGTGGACAGTGATTGAGCGGGGGTGGAGAGGATACCACTATCCACTCTATCGGTCGCTGGTACTCCCTGAATTGTACTGTTATCCAGCTTACTTACTTGGCCATAACATGGCGTGATTGTGTTTGTTCTGAATCCTTAATATCACTAAGCACTCGATCGTGAAATTTTTTTTCCTTCTGTGTATTTTTGCTCTAGTTGATGTATTCGGTCTTGTGTAGTTGATGAATTCAGTAGCTACTCGGAACGAGTAGTTGAGGAGTTCATCATTTAATGGCATAATAATGAAAAGGAATGCAAAAAAATTCCTGATGCATCTTCTGCTAGATCTCCATCCCGTACGTGTGTTATGTACCTGGTGCTCCCTCTCAGTCGCCGCTCCTCAATGGTTGGGTTCCCCTATCCTGACGGCTAGGGTTGACACAGCCACAAGCAGAACACAAAGTGTCCGGTGTGTTTGTCACAGGTATAGGGCCTTTCAGGCAGCTCTGTGTTTAAGTATACGGACACTCCTTCACAAAGTTAAGGAGCCCTTACATCTTCATCCCATCAATAGTTCTTCCAGCTGTTTATGTGACCAAGATGTGTTGTTCCCTTACAATATCTATTTTATCTTCCTATGCTGCATTGTTGCAGTTGTTAATCAATGTAAGAAAACATAGGGAAAAAGGACTATGGGATACTTACTTTGTAATATGATAAGTAAAATGTTGGTTGCTGACAATAACACTTTGTGTGTTTAACTAGTTATACACGGTACATCGATTTACTGAGATTCCTTATTGTTCCCATTTTCACAGTGGTAAGCTTTTCTTTTTTATAATGAAAATGGTGATTTTTATCCATCAACATTAGTGCAGGATCAGCTTGATTATTCACACAATAATCATGCCTTTCTGTGAAGAATCCTGAGGGGGGAAGCGTGTTGCTGTGAAGTACTTGTCTGTTAATAATACATCCATCTCCAGTTCTCTGGCCTTCGACGCCACATGAAAGCAGCAACCTATTCATCACCAAAGCCTCTCCACCCTGGCTGCGCCGTCACTGATCGTCGTTGCCATGCACAGGCTGTCTCCTAAGCATCCAAGCAAGTGATTTGTTGGTCCATAAATCTTGAATATAGGCTGAGGTGAGTACATTCTTCTTACAAATAGGTGCAGACGAATCTGAAGGTTACACTTGTTATTGTCCCCTTACCCTTGCTATTATACAGCTTATAAATCTAGGCATAGACATGTGTCGCTGCTGGCATACTGCTCAGTGACATAAAGTAAGGCAAGCTGATAAAACAGATGGCGAGTAGCAGTCTTTCTGAACTTAATACATCAAAATAAAAAACTCCGGCACGAGGAAATGAAGCCACATATCGTTTCTCTAGAGTTGTTGCTAACCTGGATAACTAATCCAGGAACCTCACATTTCCATCATGTTTGTTTCAGACATTGTTGTCCAGGATTTTGTTTTCTTCATACATGTTTGTGAAGTTTGCCAATTACATTGCTGTATATATGCAACTATGGTCTATGGCGACAATTTTTCATGCTGCTTGCCAGTATTACGACGCAGAAACAACCTGTTCGTCACACCTGTTTTGCCACCTCATATATTCACTTATGAAAAATATATAAAATGATGAGAAAAACAAGTTATGTCACATTGACAAAGGAGGGAAGAGAAATACCTTTCAAACCTCCATGGCATTAATTTAGAATCTTTCTTTTAATTCAGAAGTATAATCGTTCACTTTCCAGCAGAGATACATATACCTGCTTATTCTATGGATCAGGGCTTAGAGCCAGCCAGTAGAGTACATTATGAATTTGTACTGTGTCTTTAATTTACAGAAAATTATTTGCATATTCAGTTTCCAGCAGCATATGGCATGCTCTCAGGAACAAAGTTTACCATGCCAAAGAAACTGATGAGCAGAATACAACATCCTATGCATCCGGGTGTTTTGTGTACCCATGCATCCGGCTGTCACTGGCCATCTGATCTAAATCGCACACACGACGTCAATCTGGTGATTATTTACACTTATACGCCCAGATTAACGCACTAAAATCCTTGCGAGAAGTTCCTCCAGGCATTTCTGTCCTTTAATAGATGTGCAATGAATCGTTCCATGCCAGATCCAGATCATGGTAATGACGCACAAAGTAAACTAGGACGTTTTTGCCCATTCAATGTTTGTTTTGCTGAAATGATTCACAATGGGAATTTTGGTGATGTACAGGCGGTTTAATATTTTTTTTTGATAACTAGCTTAATTCAGAACCATTTTAAACCTTTTGGTACCATTTTGCCTCTTCTTTTTTAATTACTCACATTTCCTTCTGTAGCATTTTCAAAACCTGGATGGCTGGATCTTGCTTATTTCACTGTTGGTGTGAACTAGACATCTTATATCTAGGTTCTGTAGTGTCTTAGATAATAACAGAGGAAGATATGAGATCATAGAGCTGAGCCAATCAACTAAATGGTTTGCAGGGTAACTACACGTATTTAGAGAACATAGGTAGTGAGGCTAAGAAATTCAAAGATTTCCTTGAGGAGCATAAAGTTATAATTTTAAGGTATTATCAATAAGTAAGTGTCGGTCTTGAAATTACTAATGACATTGGAATTCGTCAAAACAGCTCACTTGCCAAAGTATGTTTTCATTGATAGTTTAAAATCAAGATTGGGGGACTAGATAGCTGCCTGCAAACCCCCACACGCTCCTCTCACTTAATGTCCCAGGCACAAGACCGCTCAAATGAATCAACATCACCGTTGTGTGATTGTTTCTCCAGCCTTCGTAAGAGTTTTAGATCAGATGGATCATGGATGCTATTCACAGGATTGCTCTTCCTTCTTTTGCAGCATTTAATTGTTTAGGGGATTCAGTGATATCCTTCCTTTTTTAATGTTTATAGGAGTTGGCATTTGCAAATGTCAAATGCTTCAGACATGAAGTCGACTCATTTTTTGAACCAATCAACAGTTTGTAAATAAGCCACAGTCCAGCATTTGTTATTTTTCTGTGATGTACATATGACAATATGAAAACTGAACTCAAGGAAAGAATCAATATTGAAGCTTGGTGCAGTTCTCTTCTGTGCTCTAATGAAAAGCATCAACCGTTGCAGCTTGGCGTAAATAAACTGAAGTCTAACACGTTTGATTCATTTTTCTTTGATGTACGTATGATGATATAAGAACTGAACTCAGATGGAAAGAATTCGTATTGGAGCTTGGTACTTCTTTTCTGTTATCTGATGTAAAACATCGATATGTTGCAGTTTTGCATAAATAAACTGAAGTCCAGCATTTGATTTATTTTTCTTTGATGTACATATGATGATATAAAAGCTGAACTCTGATGGAAAGAATCAATGTTGAAATTTGGTGTACTTTTTGCTGTGATCTGATGGAAAGCATCAATACATTTCAGCTTGGCCAGTACTACAGATGTTACGTTCCCGATATATATATTCTCTTCACCCTCAATTTACGCTACAAATTCGGATTCAGGAATTGGGGATTTTAGGAAGAGAAGGAAGGGGATTCGAGAAGGAGAGCCGCCGTCCAGGGTTCAGATATTCCACACCCTTGCACACGCAGGTGCATCTGGTACATATACTACGCTAATCCAACAGGTGATTGGGCCAACAGGATCACGCGTAGCGGGAATTGGGCTTCCGGAGTCTACTTCCTTTCCTGGGCTCGGTGTTGGCGTCCGGTAGGGCCTCCTCTGTCGTAGCACTTGATGTAGTGGAGTCGGGGGTCATGACATTCTCCCCCGGTTGAGACGCAGCTTGTCCCCAAGCTGGAGCGTCCGGGAAGCGGTGGAGGAGCTCGTGCTGGTCTTCCCATGTCGCCAGCGTCGTGGGTTGGTCGCGCCACTGCACTAGGACTTGAGTGCGCGATTCACCTCCTCGCTGGTACAAGCGCGTCTCCAGCACTTGGACCGGTTCCGGGGCTGCTTGAGTCGATGTCGGGAGCTCGGGGAAGACCTTGACCGATGGTGGCACTGCGCGGCGCAGCTGCGAGACGTGGACGACTGGGTGGATGAGGCACTTCTCAGGGAGTTGTAGCAAAGATCAACGGAAGAATCAAAGAAATTGGCGACATCAAGGAAACCTATAAAATCGAAAGCTCTTCCGCTGATATATGGAGTGCGTCATCCGTTGATGCCGCCGATGTTGACGGGTACGTATGCTGCAATCGTTGCCACTCTTTTTTGCCTCACTGGCGACTCAAAAACTTCGAACGGAGCTCGAGCTCTTGAAATTTTCAAAAACAAAAATTTACTCAGATATGTATTTGAAATTATGTCTATATGATCATGTTACTTTCATATATACAAACAGTAAACAGCGATCCAAACCACGTTTTACATTTTGCAAGTAAGGGAATATTTCAGTCTATGGTTCAGTTTACCAAAAAAAGAAAATCTTGAAGCCTTGTATATTTTTTATTTAGAAATGGGAGCATAGCCCCAGTTTGCCACCCTCGGTTGAAGATAGCTCGAACAACTGCCATCAAACGGGTACATCCAGTATGCATAAGTGTGCGTTCGTCCTGTGGCAAAAGGAAGGACCATATATGTATCCATACATGGTGCGATAAACAACCTGCAAAAAAATGAGCATCTCTAGTTTTGTTAAAAACCAAATCATTTCGACAATTCCAAATTGCCCAAACAAAAGCACAAGTATCAATACGAAGGTGAGTTTTTGTTTTCTTATCAACTGTATTTAACCAATGTCCAAACATATTAGCTACACTAGTTGGTGGAGTGATGCTAAAGGTGAAATGAATTAACCTCCAAATGTCTCTAGCAAACGGACAAGAGATAAACAAATGTTCAACAGACTCATCAGCATGACAAAAAACACATTTTTTTTACATGATGTCCATTTTCTTTTAATCACATTATCCCTAGTAAGTAATACCTTACGGTGTAGGAACCACATAAATTTTTTAGTTTTCAAATTAACTTTGAGCTTCCAAAGATATTTTCTTAAGAAAGGTGTATGGCCATTCATGTAATCCAAATACATGGAGCTAACTGTGAACTTTCCATTTGGAGTCAATCTCCAACGGAAAGAATCATCTTCATCCGATAGCCTCCCTACCAACCTTTCCCAAGAAATCCATTTGTCACCCATCAACAATCGCCTAAACTATATTTAAAGGATCGTTAGCTAAAACTTTTGCCACCGTAACATTCTTATGGCGCGCAATGTTGTACAAGGTAGGATACTGAACTGCCAAAGGTTTGTTTCCGAGCCAGGTATCTTCCCAAAACCGAGTGCAAAGTCCATTACCCACGGTGAAAGATCCACGTGCAAAATAATCTTTTTTGACCCTCATCAACCCTTTCCAAAAGGGTGAGTTTGTGGGTGTAGTCTCAACTTGGGATAGTGTTTTGTTAGCTAAATATTTGTTGCACAACATCTCTTGCCATACACCATCTTCATGAAAAATCTTGTTAGACCATTTGCTTAACAGACATTTATTCTTTAATTCTAACACCTCAATACCCAACCCACCTTGATCTTTAGGGCGACAAATAATGCTCCATTTGGTCAATCTATATTTCTTTATATTCTGATCACTTTGCAAAAAAAATTTAGAACAATAATAGTCCAGTCTCTTCCACACCCCCACTAGGATTTGAAAGAAAGATAACAGAATCATTGGTAAATAGTTAGAACATAATTTATTAGCACAAGACGATCTCCCTACGAGAGCATCTTGCCAGCCCAACATCCTAGTTTCTTCTCAAAGCGATCCTCCACCATTTTCAATTCCTTATTTAATAAGTAGTGAATAGGAATTCCTAGGTATTTGAATGGTAATGACCCAATATTACAACCAAAAATTGTACGATAGTCATTCTGCATGTCCTTTGCTTTACCAAAACAATAAAGTTCAGTTTTGTGTAAGTTTATCTTGAGCCCAGATAGTTGCTCAAACACTTATAAAATAAGCTTCATATTAACAGCCTTTTCAATGTCATGTTCCATAAATAAAATTGTATCGTCAGCGTATTGCAAAATTGATACACCACCATCAACAAGATTAGGTATTAGCGCACCAACTTGTCCATCTTCCTTTGCCCATGTAATAAGGACAACGAGCATATCTACTACAATGTTAAAATGTACCGGTGAAGCCTTGTACATGATTATAAAAGGACTGACTGCAAGGACTTTCATTTTATACCTTTACAAACAAGTTTTTTGACCACCCATAAGTATATAAAATCTAAACAATTGGTGAAATTAAAAATGATTCCCACAACAATCTTAAGAAAGATATCCTAGAAATGCTCTGAAAATATGAGACACGTAGAATGATAAAACTTCTCTCATGGGGCTAGTAGGTTTATAACGTGGTAGATTAATTGGCTATATGGTTTATTACAGCTATAAACATTTGTGTGAAAAATATTTTAGACATATATGGTAGCTATGAAATATAATGTTTTTTTTTTGCTCACATGTACATTAGAGTATGTATTTTAGTAGGTAGCCGCCCAGACAAATTCGGCTAGTAAAACATGCATATATAAGATATAGTAACATGGATGGATTGTTTGGGTAAATATTACAGGGATATTGAGGCTGACAACGCGATCCAGTTGAGGGAGAAAGAATTTGAAACCCTGAAAGGATACATCCTGGAGAAGCAAAGCAAGATAGAACATCGAGCGGTGGTCTCCATTATTGGACGAAGTGGCATGGGAAAGACGACATTGGCTAGAAAGCTGTACAATGACCGCGGTGTGAGGGAGCACTTCGATGTGCACGCCTGGATAAGCCTCCCGGAGCGAATCCGGTTCGACAAGTACCTGGAGCTGATGTACAAGCAGGTAAGCAGTCAGGTCCCTGAAGAGGACGGTACCTCAGATGATGTTCAGCACAAACTTGAAGAGCTTCTGAAGAAACATGACTACTTGGTGGTGCTGGATGGCTTGGTGGACATGAGTGACTGGAACTCTCTGGCTCGGCTGCTGCCAGATGAGAGCCGAAAGAGCCGGATCCTTCTCACCACGCAGCTGCACGTGAAGGAGATCAAACCCAGCGTGAAGCAAATCACACATATTGTTCTGCAACCTCTTCTTCTTGGCAGCACCGGCACCAACATCGAGAAGTTGTTGTGTCGACGAGGCTTTGGTTCTGGGTTCAACGGTGTGCGTGCCCGCTTCAGGAGTGAGTACAGCAAGAGAGCTCTGGAGATAACGGCGGGCCTTCCACTAGCCATTGTTGTGCTCTGCGGCCTACTACGAACCAAGGTGTCTTACACTGAATGGGATCAAGTGTTTCAACAGCTGGGGGGCCAGCCGGCAGTGACAACAAGCGTCTGGGCACTGGCCTTCGAGGACCTGCCGCACCACCTCAAGTCCTTCTTCCTCTACTTCGCGATGGCGTCAGATAACATCCTTCTGGACCCCGGCCGCCTGGTGCGCCTGTGGGTCGCCGAGGGGTTCGTCGCGCCAAGGAAGGGCAGGACCTTAGAGGAGGTCGGGCTCGGCTACCTCAAGGAGCTCGTCTCCAGAGGCTTGGTCCAGGCGGTGAAGGATGGCAGGAGAGGAATCAAGTATGTGACCGTCCACAGCCTGCTCCACGCCTTTGCGGAATCCGAAGCCCAGGAGTCGGGCTTCTTCGAGATGCACCACCACGCCAACATTCTGAACCCGCAATCCGCGCGCCGCCTCGCCCTCCACAACTACGTCGACTCTCACGTCGACCTTCCCGATCACTTCCCAAAACTTCGGTCCCTCTTCTGCGATTTCTTCGAGGAGGACCAGAAGCAACGCGGCGGCGGCGAGCACCAGCAGGTTGGCTGGGCAGAGTGGTTTCTACGAGCTTGCGGCAGCAGCGATTCTGTGAGCCCGGCGACCAGGCTGCATGACCTCCGGTTCATCCGGGGCTCGCGGTTCCTCCGTGTCATTGACCTCTATGGTCTGCTGCTTGCAAGGGTGCCTGACGAGATCGGAGGCATGATTCATCTGAGGTACCTCGGAATCAGAAGCTGCGAGCTGTCGGCGCTTCCCTCCTCCATCTCCAACCTCGAGAACCTCCAGACTCTGGACGTGCGGGAGACACGGGTGCAGGATGTCGCCGACGAGTTCTGGGAGATCCAGGGCCTGCGCCACGTGCTCGCCAGCGGGCTACGGCTGTCCAGCTGTCCCCCAGTCGCCGCACGCCGGAGGCACCTGCAGACGCTCGTCGGCGTCGTGCCGGCGTGGCGTGGGAGCAGCTGCTGCCCCCTCGACTCCATGAACTATCTGCGGTCACTTGCTATGAGCCTCGTCTGCGAACAACACGTGCCCCCGCTGTCGCAGGCGCTCCAGAAGATGGAATTCCTCGTGAGCCTCAGCTTGAGCGGGGATCTCCTCCCGTCGAGCGTGTTCACCAACCGCAGCTCGCGCCGCCTCGAGGTCCTGGAGCTCCACGGGAGGCTCGATGCCGATCACGAGCATGGCAGCCCGTTCTTCTTGCCCAGCCTGGGCATGCTCAGCCTCCGCAGATCGGCCGTGAAGCAGGATTTCATCGACAAGGTGGCCACGCTGCCAAACCTCGCCGAGATGGAGCTCCTGGACGGCTCCTATAGCGGGGCGCATTTGGTGTTCCCAGCGGAGGGCGTCACAAGGCTGAAGCTGCTCAACTTGGCACAACTGGAGTCGGTGCTAGTACCCAAGTCTACACTCCTGACCTGGTGCGGCTGTCCCGTGCTTGAGGTGGAACACCTTCTCCAACAAGTGGTTGCTCGTGATCCTGCAAAAGACGAGATGTTTGTAAGACGTGAGAAGCAACCCTATGAGAAGGAGATGCTTTCAGGACGCCAGGAACCACAATTTGAAGATGATGCTATAGAAGATAGGATGATTGTACGACTAGGGATGGATGGCTCGGATGAGGAGATGGTATTCAATGTCCTTCGGTCCCACGTCTAACAAGCATCTCAAATTAGTGAGGATTTCGCCGGATACTCGCCGGAGAGATTGTAGCAAAAAAAATATGGTATAGTGGCAACAAAGCATAAATATTGTAGCAAGAAAAATATGCTATTGTAGCAAACTGTGCAATAATGAAAAATATAATTGTAGCAAGACAAATTTTGCCCCAAGAATTGTAGCAAATAGTTTATACTATGTTAGCAAAACCGCCAAACTAAGGTAGCAAAAAGAACAAATAATTGTAGCATCACATTTTTAACATGTCTATCACAAAAAACTCAAATCGCCCGAGAGGTGGTAGCAAATAATTTGTACTATATTAGCAAAACTGTAGAACAAAAGTAGCAACAAAAAATGCACGATTGTAGCGTCTGTAATTTTATGGCAAGGTCTTGCAGTAGCAGCCGCATCTCGCACTATAGCCAGGCGACGGGGAGCCTCCCGTGGTACAGCGTTGGTGGGCACATGCTGGTTGGCGGCGGGATCCCGGAGACGAATCCGACATGCTTGTACGGGCACGGGGCGGTACCCAGCGGCGACGTTAGGCGGCGCCCATGGGGAAGACGAAGACGCCGAGCTCGATTTGGGGCGCCCGGGAACGATTCTTATCGCGGGGAGGCGCGGGGCTTCGCGGCGCGCCGGCGACGCCCGAGGGACTGGGCGGCGGCAGATCCGGCGGTGCGTGGCGGGATCTCGCTAGCGGTACTGGAGGCGGAGCCACGCCGTCGACCAGCCCCACCGTAGCATGGCCGGAGGCCCGCCCGGTCGGAAGCTGTGCGTGGTCGCCCAGCACCACCGCAGCCATGGTCGGAGGCTGCACCGAGGCAGTCGGTGACGGGCTAGAGGCGGCGAGTACCTGGAAGCAGCAGGCGAGGTAAGAGGCGGCGCCGGCGGCGAGGCTGGGGTGAACGCGTTGCGACGGAGGCCCACCGGTTCGCGGCGGTGGAGGCGTACCGGCGGGCGGCGGTAGAAATCTGGGCTGGTCGAGGTAGGGGACGACCACGGGGAGAAGATGGAGACGAAGGTGGGCCCCGCATGGACACGCGGCAGACGCAGGAGGTGGAGGATCACGTCTCCGTTCCCCCGGGGGCCCGACTCCGTGCTACGCCCCACGCGTAGGGACACGTGGCGCACGCGCGACCAGGACGATGCGAGACGGCCCATCGTCCGGGGGAACGCCAGACTTTTCCTATTATTAAAAGCTTGCAGTTAGAAAGGGTTTCGCCCAGAAATAATATTCCAAGGGCTTTGTGCGCTCTCCATTCCTTGTGTATATAAGAACTATGTTATAGAGTATATAATTTCAATCATAGGGTTCGATTTCTAGTCGCATAGCTTCATAATATTTTGCAAAGCTTTCCACATAATTTCATTCGAATTGAGCCAACATCCATCACGGTCGTTCATTCTATTTAAAAAAATCTCCGTTCCAAAATTGCACATGAGGTTTCATCTCATACGGCTCCTCCCTTCTGTACATAGTACTAAGGAAAATAATCAATAGAATTAGTCTTGTATCGTTATGAATTGAAAGTGGTTGGTATATTTCTAAGAAATGTCGGAGATAAATACTCGGAGGACATGGGACACCTCCAAGAAATCGATGTTCATGATCCTACGGAAGATCGGATGCACGTAAGTAGTGATATGGGAGGTCTACATGACATTCCACACTGTACTGTTTTTATTGTTTAATATAGTCTTTACTATTAAGTACCTAAGTGCCCCCTATGGGTATCTCTCTGTCCTCTCTCTCTACTATCTGTCCATAACCGAGTCTCTCTCTCCTCTCATTTTGAATTGCTTTACACAATGCATTTTGTCGTACTTCATGTCTTCACCTTTGAGCATGAAGCTACTGAGAAATTAATCCTGCCATCCCCTTTCAGTCCTAAATGGCAGAACACGTTAGTGGGGGGTTTTATGGGCCCGTGAGTAGAATTGTTTTCTAATGTAGTGTTACTATCCATTTGAGGGTGGTGATAGGTTGTACTGAAAATTGGCACCAAGGTAGATCACTAATTAAATCGGCGGATGGGCATATTATAGATTCAGATCGACAAGATATGTTGTGTGAGTTGCTTCATTCATTCATTCCTATTTGTCTGGTTTGTTGGTTATGGGAAATCATGCCTAGTTTGTATACTCGAAAAAATAATCATATGACGCATACACTAGTAGAAAACAGGCCTTTCGTCCGGGCCATTAGTCCCGGCCGTGGCTTGGGCCGAGACTAATGGTCCGGACACGTCGCCCGGAAAACGCCGAATCGTTCGGCACCCTCTAGTCGCGGCTCGTTAGGGACCAATGGTCCCGGTTCGTGTAACCAGCCGGGACTAAAGGGGTATGCGACCAGATGCGAACGGGTGCACCCCTTTAGTCCCGGCTGGTTACACGAACCGGGACCAAAGGATTCTTCAAACGGTACATCTCCCGCGCGGTTTCAACGCTTTGGAAGATGATCGATCGTCGCCGCTGGAATTAATCGCCACAATTACGACTTTGAAAGTTGCATCGCCGGCGCACGCCGGCGCCGGCCACCGCTGTTCCCCTCCCTCTACTGTTCTATATAAGATGCACATCTTCACATCCATAAGCACACACCTAGAGCTTCTTTCCTCTAATCCCTCCCAAATCCCTCCCTCTATCTCTCCCTCTCATTCCAATGGAGCCGCTCGCGCGAACTCGGGTGTACCACCTCACCGCCGAAGAGATGAGTTTCACGGTCACGGTCACTGCCCGTGCATCAAGGGTGGAGAGGTGGATCCGCTTCGTCAAGAAGGAGTTCCTGGACGCCGCACCGATCAAGTGTGTGGGCCTGGACTGCGAGTTCACCAACCCTCGCGAGGGTCGACAAAATCAGCGCGCCGCCGTCCTTCAACTCTCGGTGGCGACCGAGAATTTGGTGTTCCAAATCTGTTGGGCTAATGAAGTGCCGCAGCTGCTTAAGGAATTCTTGCGGGACAACACCATCAGATTCTGCGGCGCGGCTATCCACAATGATGTGCGCATGCTGCGATACTACGGAATTGACATTCCGTCTGTGGTCGACCTCCAACAGGTTATCCCGAACCCCACCAATAATCCCATTCCGAGTCTCTATGCTCTGGCCAATGCTACTATTGGGACAAATCTTGAGAAGAAGAAGAGGAACAAGAAGGACGACAAGAAGAAGAACATGAAGAAGGACGACGAGGAAGAAGAAGATGATGAACTAATTTTTGGTTGGAGCAACGTTCCATTGAGCTTTGAGCAAGTGAAGTATGCCGCTCTAGACGCTCGGCTGGGCTTCGAGATTGCTAGGAGGCACTGGATGCTACATGGCTACGATACCCCTTTTGATCGTCTCAATATTAATGTTGATGAGTAGACGTACGGTGTGTGGTGTGGTGTGTGTGAGAGGCTTCAATTGTAAAAAAATTAAATCTTCGCAGTGCTATATTGAATCTTCAAATGAGTTCTATTTGCAAAATGTTTAAATCTTTTAATCCTTATAATTGAAAATGAATTGAAAATGAATTAATATGACACCGAATTGAAAATGAAAATGAATTGAAAATGAATTAATATGACACCGAATTGAAATTGAAAATGAATTGAAACTGAATTAAATATGACACCGAATTGAAAATGAATTGAAATTGAAAATGAATTAATAATTATTATTACTTAATCATAAATCTTACTTAATCCATATTAAATTGAAAATGAATTAATATGATACCGAATTGAAAATGAAAATGAATTGAAAATGAATTAATATGACACCGAATTGCAATTGAAAATGAATTAATATGACACCGAATTGAAAATGAATTGAAATTGAAATTGAAAATGAATTAATAATTATTATTACTTAATCGTAAATCTTACTTAATCTATATTAAATTGAAAATGAATTGAAAATGTGAATTAATATGATACCGAATTGAAAATAAAAATGAATTAATATGACACCGAATTGAAATTGAAAATGAATTAATTAATATGACACCGAATTGAAAAATGAATTGAAAAAATGCAAACACAGGAAGAAAAGACCTTTAGTCCCGGCTTGAGATACAAACCGGGACTAAAGGGCTGCGGCCACCTTTAGTCCCGGTTTGTATGTCAAACCGAGACTAATAGTGTGGCCTATATATATGGCAGCCCCTCTCCCCCCTCTCTTGTTTTTTTTCCTGGTGGAGGTGGAGTATGTTGGTGCTAGTTTTTTTTCTTCATATGCACTAGAGGTGTTCGGTGAAAT
Source organism: Puccinellia tenuiflora (assembly GCA_012064385.1). Classification (NCBI taxonomy): domain Eukaryota; kingdom Viridiplantae; phylum Streptophyta; class Magnoliopsida; order Poales; family Poaceae; genus Puccinellia; species Puccinellia tenuiflora. The sequence goes on from QRDG01002136.1 coordinate 189,203, forward strand.
GCCTGTTAGAGCGATGCCAGTTGAGTTCACACAAGACAGACATGATATGAGGTGCCCGAGCCACACTTAAGCTTCCTCCTCTTTGTTTCCAAGTGTCCTAAAAGGTTAGCAACTGTTTTCTCGTTTAGACCGCGCGGTAGTAATTTTAGCATCGTGATTGCGTTTGATATATAGTTCTATGATGCAGATGAGCCATCCATGGATGTACGGTGACCGACGCTCTGCCGCTTACAGAGAAGGCGTGTGTTCTTTTCGCCTTGCGGCCGAGGCGAACAAGCATGGGGTTGGCTTTATGTTTTGTCCATGTGATGAATGTCGGAATGTGAAGGATCACACCAACTCAAGAGTCATTCAGAGCCACCTGCTTCGGTGCGGTTTCATGCCCGGCTATAATGTTTGGACCAAGCACGGAGAAAGAGGGGTTATGATGGAAGACGGCGATGAAGAAGAGAACGACGATGACAACTACCGATCTATGTTCCCTGAATTCGCTGATACCGAAATGGAAGGCAATGAAGAAGAAGAAGAGGGTGAAGAACGGGCACCAGATGAGCCCGCTGATGATCTTGGTCGGGTCATTTCTGATGCAAGGCGAGGCTGCGACACAGAAAAGGAGAGGTTGCAGTTCGAGTAGATGTTACAGGACCACAACAAATTGTTGTACCCAACTTGTGAAGATGGCCAGAAGAAGCTGGGTAGCACACTGGAATTGCTGAAGTGGAAGGCAGAGACCGGTGTGACTGACTCGGCATTTGAAAAGTTGCTGGTACTAATGAAGAAGATGCTTCCAAGAAAGAACGAATTGCCCGCCAGCACGTATGAAGCAAAGAAGCTTGTCTGCCCTCTAGGATTAGACGTGCAGAAGATACATGCATGCCCTAATGACTGCATCCTCTACCGCGGTGAGAAGTACGAGAATATGGATAAATGCCCGGTATGCACTGCATCGCGGTATAAGATCAGAAAAGATGACCCTGGTGATGTTGAGGGCGAGCCACCCAGGAAGAAGGTTCCTGCCAAGGTGATGTGGTATGCTCCTATAATACCACGGTTGAAACGTTTGTTCAGAAACAAAGAGCATGCCAAGTTGTTGCGATGGCACATGGAAGACCGTAAGAAAGACGGGATGTTGAGGCACCCCGCTGATGGTCGGCAGTGGAGAAAAATCGAGAGGGAGTTCCCGGACTTTGTAGGTGACGCAAGGAACTTATGGTTTGGTCTAAGTACAGATGGCATGAATCCTTTTGGGGAGCAGAGCTGCAGTCACAGCACCTGGCCCGTGACTCTATGTATCTACAACCTTCCTCCTTGGTTGTGCATGAAGCGGAAGTTCATTATGATGCCAGTGCTCATCCAAGGCCCGAAGCAACCCGGCAATGACATTGATGTGTACCTAAGGCCATTAGTTGATGAACTTTTGCAGTTGTGGGCCGAACCAGGTGTACGTGTTTGGAATGAGCACAAACAGGAGGAATTTGACCTACGAGCGTTGTTGTTCGTAACCATCAATGATTGGCCTGCTCTTAGTAACATTTCAGGACAGACGAACAAAGGATACAATGCATGCACGCACTGTTTAGATGAGACTGAAAGTATATATCTGGATAAATGTAGGAAGAATGTGTACCCGTACAATCGTCGTTTTCTTCCGCACAGGCATCACTTAAGGAGAAAAGGCAAGCATTTCAATGGCACGGCAGAACCCCGGCCGAAGCCTGTCCCCCGTACTGGTGCTGATATATTTGGTATGGTCAAGGATTTAAATGTAATCTTTGGAAAGGGTCCTGGCAGACAGCCTGTTCCGAATGACGCAGACGGACACGCACCCATGTGGAAGAAGAAATCTATATTTTGGGAGCTACCCTATTGGGAAGTCCATGAGGTCCGCTCTGCAATCGACGTGATGCACCTGACGAAAAATCTTTGCGTGAATATTCTAGGCTTCATGGGCTTGTATGGGAAGTCAAAAGATACACCAGAAGCACGGGAGGACCAGCAACGTCATAAAGGACGAGACGGCATGCATCCAGGGCAGTTTCAAGGGCTTGCCAGCTACGCTCTTACCAAAGAAGAGAAGGAAATCTTTTTTGAAGCCCTTTTCAGTATCAAGGTCCCGTCTGGCTTCTCGTCAAATATAAAGGGAATAGTAAATATGAAAGATAAAAAATTCTAAAACCTAAAGTCTCATGACTGCCACGTGCTTATGACGCAATTGCTTCCGGTTGCATTGAGGGGAATTCTACCGGAAAATATTCGACTAGCCATTGTGAAGGTATGTGCATTCCTCAATGCAATTTCTCAGAAGGTAATCGATCCAGAAAGTCTATCAGGGTTACAGATTGATGTGGTGCAATGTCTGGTCAGCTTCGAGTTGTTGTTCCCGCCATCCTTCTTCAATATTATGATGCACCTCCTAGTTCACCTAGTCGAAGAGATTAGAATTCTCGGTCCTGTGTTTCTACACAATATGTTCCCCTTCGAGAGGTTCATGGGAGTCTTAAAGAAATATGTTCATAACCGTGCTAGGCCAGAAGGAAGCATCTCCAAGGGCTATGGAACAGAGGAGGTCATTGAGTTTTGTGTTGACTTTCTTCCTGACCTTAAGCCGATTGGTGTTCCTGAATCTCGGTATGAGGGGAGGCTGACTGGAAAAGGCACACTAGGAAGGAAATCAACGGTATGTATGGATAGGGATTCTTTCACTCAAGCACACTACACAGTTCTACACAATGCCACCGTGGTGGCTCCGTATATCGTGAAACACAAGAATCTTCTACGCTCCGAAAACCCGAGGAAGACTGACTCCTGGATTAAAGGGAAACACGAGGCGACTTTCGCCAGTTGGTTGCATACACATCTCATGAATAACACCATTGTTGGTGATCAGCTGTACTTGTTGGCCAGGTCACCATCTTCGACTATATGTACTTTCCAAGGGTACGAGATAAATGGGAATACATTTTACACGGAAACCCAAGATAAAAAGAGCACTAACCAAAACAGTGGTGTTCGCTTTGATGCAACAAACGACAATGGGACAAAGGACACATATTATGGTTGCATACAGCAGATATGGGAACTTGACTATGGACCTTCTTTTAAGATCTCTTTGTTTCGGTGCAAATGGGTCAAGCTGACAGGAGGCGGGGTAGATGTAGACCAAAAGTATGGCATGACGACAGTGGATCTCAACAATCTTGCGTACATGGACGAACCATTCGTCCTAGCCAACGATGTGGCTCAGGTTTTCTATGTGAAGGACATGTCTACCAAACCGAGAAAAAGAAATCAGCAAAGGAATACATCGTCCGATGAGCCAAAGCGCCACATAGTTCTTTCAGGGAAAAGAAACATCGTGGGAGTCGAGGACAAGACAGACATGTCAGAAGATTAAAATAAGTTTCATGAAATTCCACCCTTCACAGTGAAAACTGACACATCCATCCTGTTAAATGATGAAGATTCTCCATGTCTACGGCGCAGAAGAAAACCACAACACTAGATAGGGATGTTGGTGATGTGTTAAACGTAATGGAATGTATTAAACCTTTATGTGATGTGTAGTAATGTATTAAACCTTTATGTGGTGAAAACCATAGTACATATCTCGGGTCCATTTTTATTTAACCATAATACATCATGAATAATGTCACTAACTTTTGTCGGGTCCTAAGCCACGGGGTGCTGAGCGGCCGGCGCTGCGCACCCAAAGAGCAGGAACCATCACAGGGGCAATACTCACGTCAGAAGGATCCCTATGAAGAACCATCCATCTACTGTCATACACCGCTGACGTATCCAAAATAAACACATAGCGACTGACGTGCTCGTCCTCCTCCCTGATACGGAGACTTACCACCTCCTCGGGGGCCGGCTCCCTCTGGAACGAGTGTGGCCCACGCGACTTCCACCAAACAAGATCCGGGTCGACGACGTCACCCGGATTCCTCACCAAGCGACGCGTCCTAGAAGATACCACCTCCCAGTGCCAGCCCGGCGGAGCCCAGTCCCGGACATCGCCCCTCGCATCCAACAGGCCGGACATCGTCGCCGAGATCTGAAAAATGAGTGAGGAATAAGCAAAAGTTAAAAGAAAACGGTGGCTCACAATCGTCGCCGAGACACTGAGTGACGAACATGTCGGGGAGGGGTGCTATATATAGGGTCATGTGGCTCACGAGAAGAAACACACCCCTGATCCAACGGCTCACAAGCCCTCAAAAGAAACACACCCCTGATCCAACGGCTCACAATCGTTTGAAAGAAACACAGGATCCGTGTGCTTCTTTAGTCCCGGCTGGTGTTACCAGCCGGGACTAAAGAAGCAGACGGATCGTGTGTTTCTTTCAAGCGCTTGTGAGCCGTTGGATCAGGGCCTTTAGTCCCGGTTGGTGTTACCAACCGGGACTAAAGAAGCACACGGATCGTGTGTTTCTTTCAAGCGCTTGTGAGCCGTTGGATCAGGGCCTTTAATCCCGGTTGGTGTTACCAACCGAGACTAAAGAAGCACACGGATCGTGTGTTTCTTTCAAGCGCTTGTGAGCCGTTGGATCAGGGGTGTATTTCTTTTGAGGGCTTGTGAGCTGTTGGATCAGCACTCCCACCACCACCACCACCACTCCCACCTCATCCACAGGTACACTTTCTAATCGCCTATAAATAGCGGCGTCCCTGAAGCGAACGACACACAACGAACGTCTAGCTTCACCACCGAATCCAATGGTTGGATTTAGCCTACCTGCTGGCATGTTCCCTGGCATTATTGTGTTTGTCCTTGTTCGCCGGCCATCCATTGGAGCCACCTCCTGTAGGTCGGTGAATAAGGACAACACAACGACGCTGTTGGAAACACAAGCCCTCAGGTAGGTTGAATCCAACCACTGGATTAGGGTGACGCAATGATAAATTGCCGAGGAGGTGGGAGTTGTGGTGGTGGTGGAAGTGGTAGCCATGCCGCTCGGTCGGATCCAAGCAGCCGCAAGGTTCTCTGATGATTTTCAACATCCCCAACACTTTTTGGGACGGTTGTAGATCATCAGAGAAGTCTTGCGGCTGTTTGGATCGAAGGTCGATTTGCTGCTCACGACCACGCGAGACGGATGCGCAAGCTTCCGGTTTCGCCGGAGCCGGGCTCCAGTGCATCGGAGACGGTATTGTTTGGATTCATAAAATAGGAGCTATGAATTTCCAAAGTTTTATTTATTTGAATGCATTTTGAATTGAAAATGGCACAGTTGATACATGATGCAAACAGATGTATGGATGATATATTCAGATTTCTTATTTGTGAAGAAGTTTTTTGTAAACCATGTCAAAACTCAAGTTTATCATTTTTTCTAGCAACTAGTACACATGAAAGTACTCCATGCCAAAGGATTTCATTTTCTGAGTATTTTTTCACTTTCTTTGACTTTTTTTAAAAAACGGTCAAAATGGCCGCTGTTACTATTCATTGTAAGGGGTCGAATTATCCAAAACTATCGATGGTTCTGTGATATAACCACTACTTGTGCACGTTAAAAACATTTTTGAAAAAATTTCAGAGCAAGCTATCACACACTTGTAGTTCAAATTTAATTACTTTTGGAAAATAGGCATAAAGTCGTTTAAGTAGGCGAAATTAGCTAGAAACCGTGAAAATTACCAATATTTGTGGATTATCCATAAAATATGGTCTACTTTGTGTGATAATTGGATGGGTTCCATTTTGCACCATATTTGCAGTACTTGCTTCACAAAAAATGTCATTTTTGACAATCAAAAAACAAAAAACGATATTTAGAATAGTTAGAATAATTATTTTATAAAACAGAAAATGGTTTTCAATTAGTTATTCAAATTCAAACACTTTTCATGTTGAAAGTTTTGTCAGATTCAAAAATATGCAAAAACTGCTTAATTCAAATGTTTAAATGTTTAAAAAAGGTTCTGGTTCTGTTGAAAAAAATTCAGTTGTGCGCGCAATTTTTGCGCCTTTAGTCCCGGGTTTAACCACGGGCCGCGACTAAAGGTCTGGGTAGCGCGCGGGAACACGAAAAGCCCTCCCACCCCTTTAGTCGCGGCCCGTGGCTCAAACCGGGACTAAAGACCCCCCCTTTAGTCCCGGTTTGAGCCACGGGCCGCGACTAAAGGTCCCTCCCCTACATAAGCAGCACGGTTGGTCCTTAGCCATTTTTCATCGAAGAAAAAGCGCGGAGGAGCAGAGCGACGCCGTCAGGCTGCGAAAATTCGCCGTCGCCGTCTGCCGTGTTCTCCTCCTCCGGCGACCTCCCGACGCCGCGCTCTGGTGCCCTCGACGCCACACACACCTTGCTCCTGCTCCGGCGCCCTCCCGACGCCGCGCTCCGGTGCCCTCGTCTTCCGCGCCTCGTCGTCTCCGCGCTCCGCCGCCGCCGCCCGAGGTTGGAGAGCGCGCGCCCCCGATCATCCGCGCCTCGTCGTCCGCGCTCCGCCGCCGCCGCCCGAGGTTGGAGACCTCTGCCCCCTCCTCGCTCGCTCTCCCCCGTGGTGGCGGCCACGGGCGCCACGGTGGTGGCGCGCGTGGTGGAGGCCACGGCCACGGCGTGGAGGAGAGTTTTTTTTAGATTGATGTTGTTGTTAGAATGTTAGATATTGTTAGAATGTTAAATATTGTTAGAATTTTAGATGTTATTTTAGTTGTTAGAAAAAAATTGTTGTTACAAGTAATTTTAGATTTTAATTTGAGTTGTTAGAGATGCAAATTAGGTGTTAGAAAAAATTAGATGTTAATTTTAGATGCAAATTAGATGTTAGAAAAAATTTAATGCAAATTAGATGTTAGAAAAAAATTAGATGTTAATTAAATGTTAGAAAAAATTAGATGTTGATTTTAGTTCTAAAATTAGTTGTTAGAGATGCAGATTAGATGAAAAAAATTAGATGCAAATTAGATGTTAGAAATAATTAGATGCAAATTAGATGTTAGAAAAAATTAGATGCAAATTACATGTTAGAAAAAATTAGATGTTAATTTTAGATGCAAATTAGATGTTAGAAAAAATTAGATGCAAATTAGATGTTAGAAAAAATTAGATGTTAGAAAAAATTAGAGGTGAATTATAGTTCTAAAATTAGTTGTTAGAGATGCAAATTAAATGTTAGAAAAAATTAGATGTTGATTTTAGTTCTAAAATTAGTTGTTAGAGATGCAAATTAGATGAAAAAAATTAGATGCAAATTAGATGTTAGAAATAATTAGATGATATATTGCATATTTTGTAGTACTGTTTTGCAAAAAATAATTAGTTGTTACAGAAAAATTGTAGTGGATATATTGTGACTTGTATTGATTGCTTTAGTAATTATTTATAACAATTGATACTCATTTTATTTGATGCATTTTGAAATAATATTGTGTGCATTTGCAGAAACTATGGATCCACCTAGTCCAATCGCAGAGACCTAAGACAGGAAGAAATTCTCGAGGATATAATCCACGACGCCCCAGATGCTGATCCAGCCGTATCTCCGTCGTCGTATCTGAACCCCTCCGGGGATGGAATGGAGGTCGACCGACGTGAGGATGAAGCCCACGGCTCCGATGATGCAGAAGGCAATAACTCCGATGATGGAGAAACCGGTGGATCCATAACGAAGTCCGACGAGGTATATATATGAAGTTCGGCGATCAGTAGATGCACTACTTGAATTGTATGTATATAATTGACGGATGTTTCTTCTCTTAGGCCTCCACATCTACCAAATCTTCCAAACGAGGCCCGACCAAAAAGTTGGCCCCATCTACGCATTATACATTTGACGTCATATCCCCTACGGGCGAACCGAAGGAACCCAAGACGGCTGCCGATGTATTTACAAAACAATGCGGAGTTCTGGTTAGGGATCACGTCCCGATCAGCGTTTGAGACTGGAATAAGCGCAAAGGGGCGAACGATAGTGAGTATGGCGCCGAAAGGTACAAGACGGTCTTTGGAATGACCTCATGGCACATTTCACCGTGCCAGAATTGGAGGATCCTGCCGCCACTGCAAAATTGAGGGCGAAAGTCAAGCGGTGGACTCTCTCGAAGATGGCCGAACTATTCCGGGTGTGGAAGAAAAGATTATGGCAAGACTATCGGAATAAAAAGACTGCTCCAGTATTCGAAGGCTATCTAGCGAAGCAGGCGGATCACTGGAACGCATTTAAGGAGTACAAGGAGTCAGAAGATGCCGAGGAGATGTCAAAAAAGAACAAGAAAAATGCTGACAAGAAGAAAAATCACCATAAATTGGGGCCAGGGGCTACGAGACTGCCATGCCAAAGTGGGATAAAAAAGAGCAAGAGCTGCTTGCTAAAGGGATCCAACCAGAATGGATGCGCGAAGAATGGGAATTGAGGGCAAGAAATTGGTTCCTTGCGCATGGGAGTTCATACGACGAAACAACTGGGGACCTTATTTGCAGTGACGGGATTAGGATACCCAGGGACAATTGGCTTAAAGTGGTGAAAGAAATTAAAGAGGGGAAGTTAAAGTTCCGTCCCGATAGAGAGAAAGACATGCTGACACTGGTCCTCGGGAATGACGAACACGGAGGACGAACACGAGGCTTTGGCCCTAGTTGTCCGTGGTGGATGGGGTTTGCCAAAGACATGGAAACTTACAGAAGCCGATCGAGAGCAAAGCGGCGACACGAGGAGGAGGTGGGAGACAAGTTCAATCAGTTGTTGCCAGAATTGACGAACTTAGAAGAGTACTGCGCCAGCAGATCCTGCACTCGA